>JARVJN010001723.1:23713811-23734682 GCA_031763805.1 Argolebias nigripinnis
GGAACGAAAGATAAACCAGATGACATTTTTGTTGTCAAATACATCAAATATGGGTGTGTTTTTTTTTCTTTTCTTCTTTTTTCCCCTTTTGGTACTACTACAGGTAGTCCTGGGGTTACGACGGTCTCGAGTTATGACGTTTTGTGGTTATGGCGCATCTCCCATAAAAATAAATAAATAAATATATTTTGAAAAGCCGAGTTACGCAGTTTCCAGTTTTACGTCGTAAACGTAGCGGCGGAGGAATACTGCACTACACTCTCTAAAAAAGCTAAGTCTGGTCCTCTGGACATTCAAAAAACAAAACTGTACTATGAACGCGGTTTTACGTCGTAAACGGAACGGAATACAGCCGATGGACAGAGGAATATGGCGTCACCAACATACCAGTAGGCCATAACTCTTTTTGCCCTTCATTATGGCTCCCAAACGTACGTGTTTTTTGATAATTATGTAGGATACTGTGTTAGGATAGGCTAAGTGCTTGGTAATACAGTACTGTACGTATATGGTGCAGTATGTACGTATATTTAGACTTGCATCGAAAATCGGTTTACGACAACGCGTAGGAACGGATCTACATCGTAAGTCGAGGACTACCTGTAATAACTTAGGATTATGTAAACAGGGCTATCAGAGTTGAGTTTAGCGAAAATAGAGGGCCCCAAGCCAAATTTAGCTTAGGGCCCCATGGAGGCTTGGGCCGGCCCTGGTGGTGATGCAGTAGACACATGCTGACATTTCAGCTGAAAGCAGGCGATAAGACGCTGCCTCACATCCAGCTCTACGAGCAGAAGTAAAGGCACTCAGAGACGGTTTGGGGTCACGGCCAACTCTTGACCGTTTCGTTTTCGTGAGCCCCACAGAGGGTCTCTGAAAGATGTTTAGTGTGTGAGTGGCTTGGCTAATGACACACTGCCATCTAGTCTTGTAGCGGGGGAGAAATCTGTATCCTAATGGCGTTTGTTCCCTTGTACACACTGATTTATTGTCTGGCTCAGCCCTCATAATGGAATAGAAAATGGAGTCTAGTGAAGCTGTGATGAAGAAAAAGAAGTTTAAATAGAATTAATTAGTTGCAGCTCCTGTATAACAACACATTCATCAAATGCAACCTTAATTACGTTCCAGGACGAAGGGGTCAAGACTCTAAAGCACTGCTGGATTTCAGGAGTCGTCCTTAAATTTAAACTAAAAGCACCAATTCAGCCTGTAGCACTCCTGAATAAAACTGTTTCGCTGCTTTTTCCAGGAAGCTAAAGGAAAGACATGTTCGGATTATTAGCCAGCTTCAAATCATTAATTTTACAGCTGTACGGCAAAATGCTCGACTCTCTTGGCTGATATTCCTTGAGGCAGGAGTACAAGTGTTTCCTGTCGATCACGGCTGTGCAAAGATGCTGATCTGTGGCAGTGACGGAGCTGAACGGCCCATTCCCCCGTTTTCACAACACAACCTCTAGGTGAGACCAGAAAACAGCAAGTCAGCTAAAACAGAGCCCAGAAACAGTCTCACGTACCCAAACATGGGTCTGGTAAAGAAGTCACTAATACAGCACCATAGACACATAAAAAAAAAAGAGGAAAACGTTCATTTAAAACTAAAGAAAATGAGAAGATATTCTGAAGAACGCCTGAAATTTCAACATTTTTTTTCAACTTTGTTCTCTAAAGCCCGGTAGTTGACACTTTTATTTTGTAGTAATCGAGGCTGACAGAATGCGTTTGGATATAGACTGTATAAGCAAAGTAAAGAGAACCATTACGGCTCATTCCAACAAAGTTCAGTCAGGTCATCTGGATAGTTTTGGTATTTTTGTTGAGGTGTTTCATCTTTCATCCAAAGGACTTCATCAGTCCGAGTAGCCACAACAAACTTGGGGAGAGACGCGCCACAGAAGCCATCTTCTCACCATCAAACTGGTTGGCCCACTATGTGCGTGTGCTGCTTGTGGGACTCCAGTTTGTTGTGGCTCCTCTGACTGATGAAGTCCTTTGGATGAAGGACGAAACATCTTAAAGATACGGTCCACATGACCTGACTAAGCTACGTTAGATTTTTTTTACCCCGGATTATTGATCATGAACTTTGATATTATGGCTCATTATGGTCACCATGGTAACCACACACTGGTATCTGTCACTCCCTGACAGCGCTGGTAATAAGACAAACTTACAGAGATATTAAAAAAGTTCAAGTCGTACTAAAGAAATTGCTGAAGCGTAAGAGGCAGAAGCGTCTTGTAAGTTTTCGTGTGTTTCATGAAGGAGGTATGATTAGTTAAAAAGAGCCTTTATGTCCAGTTTTAAGACAAAGTTCCAAGTTCAGATCCAACGAGAGTCAAGGAGAGCTTGGATGTGTGCACTCAGCATTCTGGGAGATGGTTTGAGAGACAATTGTAAATCCTGAAACAGTGAGAAAGACTGAGCAAAAAAAAAAGATTAATATACAGGTAGTCCTCGGGTTACGACGCTTTGCGGTTACGACGCTTTGCGGTTACGACACGCATTTCCCATAAAAATAAAAATAATTTTGAAAATTTTATTTCGAAAAGCCGAGTTACGCAGTTTCCGGTTTTATGTTTTAACGTAGCGGCGGACATTACGCTCCACATTACTCTCTAAAAAAGCTAAGTCTGGTCCTCTGGACATTCAAAAAACAAAATAAAACTTGTTGGACTGGCAGAAACAAGCAGCAGCTGTGGAAAAGTAGCTGTTTTATGGATGGTGGTTTTACGACGTAAACGCAAAAGAGAATATGGAGGAGGGACGGAGGAGGCTTCACCACAGCATCCCAGTAAGAAATTAACTCTTTTTCCCCTTCATTATGGCTCCCAAATGTATATGTGTTTTGATAAATATGTAGGGTACTGTGTTAAGATAGGCTAAGTGCTTGGGAATCAGTACTGTACGTATATGGTGCAGTATGTAAGTATGTTCCGACTTACGTCAAAATTCGGTTTACGACGGAGCGTAGGAACGGATCTCCGTCGTAAGCCGAGGACTACCTGTACTTACAATTAAATGTATAAACTATATAAGACGTGTGACGTGTGTTTGCAAGATTATGGGAAAATTTTGGACGACTCAAAAACTGGTTGGTAAAAAACATTTTATTGTAAAATCTCCCAGATTAACAACAGTTAAAGCTGCTATATGTAACTTTTCGAACAATATATTTTTAACATATTTCTTCACTCTGTCACTAGACTGATGTTAGAGAGGTAATCTCTGAAAAAAACAAAAAACAAAATATTGTCCCCTTGCTTCTCCAGGTGGTAAATAAGCATTTCTAAAAAGAAAAGGTGACCCGCTGTTAACCAGCCAATAAAAACAGAGCTTGAATTTGAATTTCAGCAGAGCAAGGGGGAGGGATCAGTTGAAATTTTTTCTAAGTGCTGCAGTTCTACAGAAACTGCATACACCACCTTTAAAGAAGCAATGGCTTTAAGTTTAAAATGCATATTCTAAAAGTAAACTGTAACAGTGGCAAGCAAAATGTTGAATATTAGCTTCTTGATGGTCCAGTTATTATCTCATCTAACAGCCTAAATGTGATAATTTATGAATAAAAATGGTTCAGTTTTGTTCTTAGTTCTTCATTTACAACGAGAAGCATTAAGGGACTTATTTTTATTTTATTATTGTAAGATGATTTAAGCATGTTTGTTGCCTATTAGCTTATCTTGTACTTTCAAGAGTGTACAATTACTGATAAGTTAGTTACATACAGTATTATATTAGTTACTCATCAGGATCTTGTTCATAACTTGGATCTTTTTTTTAATGTTAATTTAAGTTTTGTGTAGTTTCTCATTAAAACGTGATAGATTTTCTGTATAGTTAAATGTTTTTTCTAAGCGTCACTGGATTGAGTCAGTTGGACATGTTTTTTTTTTTTTACTCGTATCATTGTAGCTGCGCCATCCTGTAAGGGTATTTCCTAACAAGTTGTTTGGAGGTACTTTTTGACAACTACCTAACATTCCTGTTTGGTTTTGCTTTGCTCCGCCATAGAACTTGCTAATGAACGGAGAGGCCATGAATTGCCCACGCTGTGACATCATAGTCCAGAAAAAAGACGGCTGTGATTGGATCTGCTGCTTGATGTGCAAAACCGAAATCTGCTGGGTCACCAAGCAAGCTCGATGGGGACCAAATGTAAATATAAAAGCAGATATACTGATTTGTGCTCAACAATCCAGGTACCGGTAGATGCATCTAAGGTGGAGTCAGGTCCTCTGGACAGATTCTTTGTTGAAACATTTCGTCTTTTATCCAAAAGACTTCTTCTTCAGTCTGAGAAGCTGCAACAAACTCTGTCTTATAAGCAGCACCTTCTTATAGTGGATCAACCAGTTTGCTGGTGGCAGACAAAACTGGTTATTCACATGTAAAATGTGAGCAACTAGTTTTGGAACCCGTCCAGAGGACCTGACTCAGCCTTGTTAGATAAACGCAGATACATGCACAAAACCAGACAAAAATATTGCTTCATCGATTTAGTGTTCAGGTAAAGTCTCGTGTTTAGTGTTTGACGTGTGCATCTCATGTTTTTTTTTTTTTTTTTACTTATTTACAGGGACGTGGTGACACATCTGGCGGCTGTAGATGTCGTCTCAATTATCAGCCTTGTCACCCCAACTGCCAAAACTGTCACTGAGGCTACACTACAGAACTCGCATGCAGTCTCAACATGCACTATATGAGCAAGTTCAGAGCAGATGTGATGCTTACAACCCCTGGCCTCTTACATTATGTATTTCTATTGCCCTAATTCTGAAAAGCTGATCAAACTCCTTTATTATGACAACAGAGAGACCTGCCATACTGTACATGTTCTGATACACATCTGCACGAAAAGGAACAAGCTGTAATTTTGAAAACAAAAAGAAAATTCACTGAGACTGTTCAAGTCTAAATTTAGGATTAAAATAGATTTGTAATAGGACTTGGACCTCTGGAAAATATGAGACAGCACTGATTTCAGGTTCGAGTCAAAATGGCATGAAAATACTCAAACGTTACACAACTCTAGTGTAAAGATGTTCATACTGTAGTTGTTTTATGTGCAATGTTTTAACTACAACCAAAAAATGACAACTAAAAATATGTTTTGATCATAACAAAAAATGTCATTTTACTATTCATCATTGGTCAATAAAACACTAGAGGAACTTACAAATAGATGAAAGCTACTGGAACTAAAGTGCTGCCATTTAAATGTATAAAGCTGGAAGTATTCTGTTGTTGTAAAGAGTATACAGTATTTGTGCTTGATTTGTGACTAATTGTTGGAATTGTATGCAATCTGTTGTTTGTCAATCTATGACCAGACTCTGGTGGAAGATCCTGTTTCCATTGAATGATTGTTCTCTTGAGACACTTAAATATGTTGAATATGACTTAGAGCAGTGATTCCTAAATGTTTCTGCTTTGGCTCCACAAATAAGCTGTACAGACTTATGACCCTGACTACTGCTGAAATACACAAATGCATCTAATGAGCCATTTGACCACAAGCCTAGTCAAATATATATATATTTTAATGAATGTATGATCAGTTTTTATCTCTTTGTATGTCATGGCTAAATATTCCATTGGTAGTCATTTTTAAAATTAATTCAGTTTTTGTAATTCTTCAAGTCTCCTCACTTGGTGTCCACACCCCGACTTTGGGAACTACTGTACTCTCTTAGAGGACCAACAATCGTGGTGTTTCATTCATGATTCTTGTTATTGAAAGAATGAAATGTATTAAACATTTTGGTCTGTATTATGACAGTGTTTGTAATCTCGTCTTCTCCCCAGAAGCTTGTATTTAAAATATAAAATAAAAACACTTTATAATGTACTGTACTGTATATGTTTTGTTATAAAGTGAGATTTACAAGCAGAGCACACTATTTTTGGAAACTGTAAACCCTGTTAGGGGATGTTTAGTCACTTCTTATGCAATAAATGCTGCTACATAAATAACCTCTAAATAGTTAATATCAGTGCTTAATTTGAGCTGGAACCTGCTGGAACAGGATCGGGAACTCTTATTTTGACAGTGTGTTCTGGTAACTTTGTGCTCGGATCCGGTAATTCTCAGACTTACTAATAAGGAAGTTATGAACAAGTATGGCTGCCTTGAACAAATAAAACTTATATTTAACTGAACATAATTACATAAACACTCATTTTAAACACAACAGCCACTTACGAGCTTCACATAAGAGCTGCCTCTTCCAAGTAAGCAATGCCGCTTGCGTATTATATCATGTACCAAAACAACAGTGCTAATTTGTCAAAATAACAGCGATCAAAATGTTGAAAAGACAGTCCAATTTACCTTCATTAAAAAAAGGCTTCTCATTGTCCTTATACAACTGAGAATTGAAGCACCTTAAGGCAATGGAGATTGGAGGAGGAGCGTGCGAGTGCTGAGCTAACCAGGCAGCCACCATGAACAGATAAGAGGCCTTGCCTTGAGGTTTCACATGTGGAGTCGGACAACAATGAGCAGGACGGTGAATTCAGCGGAGAAAAGACAGGCTTGGAACCATCTTGGGGGGTGGGAGGGGGGTGTTAAGATGTTCGGCAGAAGTGGAGTGTTTACAAATGTAGGTAAACATAGATGTTTAACAACCTGTAAAAATACACTAAAATGCAGGAAATTGCATTTAGTTTATCCAAAATTTTCTGGGGGAGGACCCCCCCCCCCTCTGCTATTTGCATTTTGGCATTGATCAGTTTACAAATTAAGCCCTGGCTGGTTAAGACAAACTCATTACTATGCATGCAGTGAAGTTCCAGAAATTATATAGAAACGGATTACGGAGTACAAAAAAAAAAAAAATACAGGACTCTTTCACTCCAGTTTATTACCTTCTATTTTAAAAATCATCAGTAGATCAGTTTTATTACTAACAAAACATATCAACAAATAAAATAAGCATACAAAGGCCAATGATCATTTAGTGCAATGAAAAGAATACCGTGGAGTGGTGCACTAGATAACAGCATGATACATGCTGGTCAACAGCGATGCTGTGTTTGATTCAACTTTAATGATGCTATAACAGCTATGACATGATTAGAACCCACCCAGTGGAGTAAACAAGTGTAGATCATTACTTAATATCACTGTGACAAGCTTAACTGAAGAGTGTAGTTCACTAATTGTGCCATCAAATGTGGGCAACCTCCAACTCAAACCACTGTAACTGCACAGGCAAACTAAACCGAACATCTTAAAACATTTGTGTTTTCTGTTGAGCCTGAAGAGTTTGAACAGTGACCTAAACCAAACATACATTTTAAAATGTAATAATGTAAAGTTATGTCATTTAACTCTTATGTTTAAACAAAATAAACCAATCAGACGATTTAAATGAGGCTGCATGAATGGAGCAATATAAAGGGTATATTTATTTGTGTAAATACAATTAAGACAGAAATTATGGCATAAGTTTAAATGTTAATTGTGCAAATAAGTAAATACAAGCTGAAAGCTTTGAACTATTATTTTTCTATTTAAGCTTTTAGGTCTGACAACATCTGGTAAACATGTAAATTATATGTTTTTGACCAAATCAAGTGATTTTTTTTTTTTTACTGATTGAAGATTCTCAAATTTGTAAGTATACACTCATTTGTTCATAATTATTAGATTTAATACCAGGGTAGGGTTAAAATGCAAGTTATTTTGGACAAAGCATAAAAAAATAAATAAACCCACATTTCAAATCTTTATGGTCTTTGCAATAAGTCCATGGTGTAAACACAAATCACGTTTTTTGTTTTACCGTAGAGAACATCTTTTTTTTAACACAACATAGATATTTGTATTCCAGCTCCTGTTGCATGTTAATTTAATGCCGAGTATTATTTTATATTTTATTTTGTTAAGACATAAAACCCACAATGACTCAACTATTCAGTAGATTAAACCTGAAAACACGTCATTATTGCCAACACGGAACATGGCCAACTTCACATTGTTTAAATGCATGACACTGTATTTTTAAGGTGATTTGTTTAATGGTGGGGATTATTCTACAAATGTAGCTTTTGAGGTTTGTTAAAGAATTAAAACCTTGGTAACACCAATTACATCATTGATGAGTTTGACTGATCTCAACTATAAATGTATATCAAATCATGAGCAACAAGATGTTTTAAATATACCAAATCTAAAGTAAAATATTAAATTTGTTCCAATAAAGATGAGAAAGAATCTGAATGGACATTATTACCTGAAGCAATACAACGATAATCCTCAAAGTGCCAGTGTGTCATGAAGCTGTACAATTATGAACGCAACAAAATTAAACAATATATTATACAAAGAGAGGATTCAAATAATTCTCAGTTTGGTCTCGGTAAAGTATCAAATCGATAATGAAATGCATCTTTCTCTCTCTCACACATACACACACAAAAAAACTCTCCAGCTCACAAAATTGGCAGCAATTTCAAGTTCAGTGAGTCCACCAGGCATTCAGCATAAATCTCTGTGAGCAAAACAATTAGATATCTGATTATGAAATATAAATAAACTGAAATATAACATTACCAACAGCAGTCTTTAGAAACAGTCTCTTCATTGCATAACATTGGCAACTAATAAACCAATGCAAGCATTTATATATATATATATATAAAAAAACTGTTTTGCAAGCTATACAAGGATCAAAATGTTTCTTCTTCATAACAGATGAGCATTAATATGTTCAAAATGGTTAGTGTGTTCCAGCTGGTGTTACAGACTCAAATACCCTGTGGTTTCACTAATTAAATAGTTTTTGGAAGCAGAATAACCAGTTAGATTTAGTCAAGGACACATAAGTTGGTGATGGCCTTAAAGGTAGTTCAAGGAAACAGGTCCAACTTGGGGGCCCACTGCAGAGCAGAGTTAACCACAGCAAGCGCTGCCGCCCCCAAAGCCACTGTCAGGCCCATAACTGCCAATCGGACAAAGCGCCGGGTTGTTGACGGCCATGCCACTACAGGGCTTGCTTTCTCCAGAGCAGCTTGTTTCTGTCTGCGTCTACGACGTAGAACTGAATCCGGTCGTTGTTGAGTGGACGCAAGTTCAAAGTCCTTAAAGGTAGAGGCTGCCATGCTTAGGAGGTAAAGGATAGGTACAAACAGAAAAAGCAAAAGACAGAAAGTGAAATGGATTATTGAAAGATCTGCATTATGATGTTAGTGAGAAGCAGAAAAAATAAAATAGGAATCTGCTTTATATGACAATCATAGTCTGGCGGCTACAGCAGAATCAGTGTGTAAACATGTTTTTATATCCGCTGATCCTGAGGACACAAGTACCTTTCATGTGCCACAGCCTCTCTAGCCAGTTCAGAGGGAGGAAACTGGACAAAGAGGTCTCCAGCTCGACTGATTAGTGTCTCATATGGCAGGTCCTGGGGAATCTGGGACAGCAGGTGATGGAGCATTGCCATATCGCACTCACACTCCAACACTTCTTCCTCTCGGTGCAATACAATCTGCCACAAAAACACAGACAGGCGTATTTCTCAAGAGCCATCATGACAATTGCACTCAATGCGTGTGCACAGAACTGGATTATTATTTTCCCATCAGTGATGTAGTAAGTGGGGGTAACATGCCTGAAAGAAATGGGGTTGCCAAACTAGTGACAGCTTTATAAACCTTAGACAAGATCTGACACAGCTGAAGATGCCTTAACTACAAATTAACTTTACTTGAGTAAATTATACAGGACATCCTCTACTGTTCTATATAATGATAAACTTGTCACGTGTAAAGAAAGTCATGTGAGCAAAAACACACATCCTTCAACAATAACATTTAACCTTACATTTTATAAAATGAGGATACAATACATAAAAGTTGCAGCCTTGGAAATATTTATTTACTTAATACACACTAATAAGGCCCAAAAGAGTTGTTGTTTGTCATAAATCTATCGAGAATGAAAACTCACCACAGAAGCAAAATAGATGGGCATCAATGGATGGCAGGCCAGGAAGAAGTCATACAACCGTACCACATGACGGAAGTCTGACAGCACATGGCCAAACCAGGTGATGAGCCAGCTGAGAGCAAAGACTGTGCCCACCTCAGCCCTAAAAAAAAAAAAGTTGATCAACTTAAAGTGTGTTCAATTTACACACAGCCCCAGTAACTGTTATTGTACTATTACGACATGTAAAAAATACATAGCAACATTTTCTCCAGTGCTCAGTGCTTAAAAATACACAACTGTCTTTGTGTTGGGGTAAAACCAACCACCACATGTACTGTAAGTTTTTTCCTCTCCTAACATTTCATGTTGTTGTAACTGTATATAAAATATTAGAGACTTACTGCTGCATGAAGTCATGAATGTCAGGGTTGACCCTTTCAATGATAGGCATCAGATAATTAAGAATGTGTTTTGTGTTGTCCATTGTAGGGTCCATAAAATCCCTGTGAAAGAAGATGAAACAAAAATAAATAAATAAATCAGTAAAATAATGTCCATAAAAAAAAAATTCTGTAAAGCCCACACTCATCAGGAAGCAGTGTACCTAAACAAGCAATAAATAAGAGTCTTGAACAATAAAGAGTTGGCGGTTAAGTTTGCATTCATGACAAGTACCTGAGGTGATGAGTTGAGAGCTTCTCTACGAGAACGGATGCCAGGCGTTCTCCCACAACTAATAAGAAGGTGACGACAATGTCATGGTATCCTTGGTAATAGTGCAGTTGAGGATTTCGTTTCAGAACTCTGAGGATAATGTCAATCAGCTCTTCCTGAAGACCCTCTCTCTGCTCATCTGGCATGCCTAAACAAAATTATCAACAAGGAAACGCAGCTGTTATTGCTTATAAAATTTGTTTTAGGTGTGCCACTATCAGATTTTCAATTAAAAAAAAGAGACGAAACCAGTTGAGCTATGCTTTTCTGGAACTAACTCTTAATGGTGTATGATTAAAAATAACCAATTTTTATTGTAATATGCAGACCTACAACAAACAAACTAAAAACATATATTTTCAAATATAGAAAAAGTAATTTTAAACCACTCAGATAATAGTTGGGGCATATTTAACACAACATTTTTCAGTTTTTAAAAACATAAAAGCAAGCATGCAAAAAAAATAAATAAATATATATGGTTGAGATAGCAAATTAAACATCAACCTTTAATTTAAGCCTACTTTAAGCGAAGTATTTTTCCTCCTCAGCAAGTGAAGTAAATAAATGCCTCAGTGGCAATTTCTAAAAACTGTAATAAAACCTCATAGTAACAAAGGAAAAACAAATGGCTAAATTTATGAACTATATCACAAGTCAGTGGAACACATTATGAACATGTCAACTTTAAGAGTTTAAAAAGGCAACTGGACTTATTTAGTTGTTTCTTGAAAATGATTCACAAACTTTTCAAAGTTTCTTCAGTTTTGTGAATTTCACTAAATAAAAAGCCATCCCATCAAAAGTCATTGTTTGCACAATCACACTCCCAGGGTTACTGAAGTCATGTGATTACTAATCAATCCCCGCCTCCCACTCTGTGAATCATCTATATGTGATGCTGCAGCTTCATGTCTCAAAGTTTGAAACAAGGTGCCCACCTACATCTTCAAAATAAGTAATTTTATATTAAACAAACAAAACAAAAAAAACATAACAAAATGTGTCAGGTTTCGTCTATTCAATACCTTTGAAACTTTTTAAACTTTGAAACATGTGACTACAACAATTCAAGTGAATTATGTAACTCCCTATAAATGTGACTGTCTCGTTAAACTGGAGCTATAACCATAACTGAAGATTTTTTTCAGATGAAAGGTGAAATGTTTTCAAGAAGGAAAACAAGTTCAGTTTCCTTCTCCTTAGGATCTTCAATATCTCAAAACTGACAAAAAAAAAGGCATTAAAATTTTGGGATAAAATCTAAATAGTTCAAATATTCAAAAGAAAAACTATTTTTTTAAATTTCAAACTGTACCAAATGAAAACAATTCTAGCATTCTAAATACATGTACATTTTTGTTGAACAATAAACTGATTATTTTTATTTTTTTAGAGAAAAAAAATTGCACAAGGTGGCACAAATCAAACTATAATCAGACTTGTACAAGCTCCACTGTGATGCCATTTTACCTCCAGCCAGAAAAAGCAATCTGATCCCTGTTACTTTGTGTACAGTATTACACCAATATAGTGTAATACAAAATTGAGTACATTCAGATGGTTGCATTTCTAATTTAAAGCTTATGAAATTCTAAGAGCCAAGTTGACTAGCTGCAAAATCCTGCAGATCAAATAAAAACAGAAATATTCTCAAATTCTATAGTTTAAAATAATACTAAGTTTTTGGTGAATGACGAGTTGCAATTATTGTTTATCATACTGCAGTGCTATAAATTGTAACACAGTTTTTGTGTTGCTTGAAAATGGGCAGATGCCAAACACCGTTCAGCACTTTAGTCACCACAACTTATGACGCTCAAAACTAAATACTTAACGAATTTTAAACAGCAGGAGTAATAAACAATGTCTAAAAATATTTCCGACAAAGGCAGAATTTTTGAGGGAGTTTGCATTGTTTCCACAATAAAGTTCTCTGTGTGCTCAGGGTCATTGTACACAGGTTAATAAAGGCATATACTCTTAGACAATCTACCTGGTGGAAACCTTCGCAGGGAGCGCTGGACATCCAGCAACACTTGGTTGTAGTCCTTGTTGTTTTCTCTCTCTACTTTTTCTAGAAAACATACCGGTACATTACAATTAGTAAAACACAGTGTGTGGGAGAGCTCATACCTGTTTACACTCTAATACATTGTGATGCATGGTGTGAAAGGGAAGGAACATGCAGCAGGCCAAAGAAATGACAAACCTATTTTCTATCAAGGATTGTTGAGCATGCATCAGGACTAATCTACTGTATATTTGCTCTGCTCATAAGTGTATAAATGTATTAGTGACACAAATGGTACCAGGCTCTTGATCCAGAAAGTGACTGGGGACGTTGAGGAGTCTGGGCCAGACTTGACAGCGGATTTCATCCGTCAGCAGTCCTCCTTCACTGATAGCCATCCTCCTCAAAGTTGCTACATCCACTGGATCCACACTGAGGGCCTGGGTGATGTCTGCAATTTTTCGTTTCCTTCTGGCATCCCAGTCTAGCAGAGAAAATAGCACGGTTAGAGTTTAAGTTTAGCTTGCAAGTTAAAATATACTAGTATATATATATATACATGTGTGTGTGTGTGTGTGTATGTATTTTCTTTTTTGTTTTAAAAGGAGCAGATGTTTTTTTTTCTTCGTTCTGCTTCCTTTCATTTTCTTTGTAATTTGTTGTTGTTGTTGTTGTTGTTGTTGTTGTTGTTGTTGTTGTTTTAAAAATTGTTCAATTTTAACTGAAAATAAATACATTTAATAACATAAAATAAAAAGTAACCATTTAAACTTCACACATTTACCTTGCCTTCCATTCATCGGGGACGCTGTGCCATCACTTCTACTCGCCTTCATTTTTCTTCACTTTTTGATATGTCCTTGTTAAATATTCCTTCTTGCCATTCTTCTTTGCTCGGCTAAACCCAGGTTAGGTTGTCGTGGCTGCCGTCAAGAAGCTAGCTATTAGCTGTCTAAATTAGCAAGCCTGATAAAAACACGGCTTTGACAGTTGCTTTGCTATTATGCTAGCTAGTTACCAAGCTAATACAGCGCTGACCTGCTTCTGAAAAGGCTACTTCACGTATCGAACCCATTTCTATTACTTGGACCACAGACTCAGCCGAGTACCAGTGAGGTTAAAAAACTAAACCCGCTACATGTTTACTGCGGCGGCGGAAGTGACCATGGATACGTCTGCGTTAGGTTTCCTGCTGAAACAGCCTGAACGATGACGGAAGGTTCCGCTGGAGCGGAGAAGAGAGCGGAAGGAGTAGCTCAGACTAAAAATAACTTGAATTGGAGATTAAACAAATAATGTTACAAAAAAAGCAATATTTTTTTAATTAAGTTAAAATTAGTGTTTTGTTCCAGAAACACAAATGGCTCACCGGCGCGTCTTGTACCTTGTTGCGTAAGGTTTGAGACAGTGTTCTACTCAAATTTCAAAACTTCAAGCTAAAACGTCCAGAGGTTAGAAAGGAAAACAGTTTAAGCTGGTTCGAATGTTACCACAGGTTTCTTGTCTGTTATTCCAGAGCTCTGTGTTATTCTAACACCGGTTGCTAGTGGCAACGCTTCCGTGTAAACAATCAACCCGTCATCACGGTTTCATGCCCAGGCCTGCAGTCTAGGCGCGGTTTGTGATGAAACGAAAACGAAACCTACATACATCTTTAATAGTGGCTGCGAGGAGCGCGTTGTATATTATTTCGACTTGGACTTGAGAGAGTTGTTCCATCTCTGGAAGCTATCGGACCTAAGCAAACTACTTTTTGTCTCGCCGAAGATTCTCGTCAAGGTTAGTTCATTTACCTCTGTGTTCTCGCATTATATTTTTCATATAGATATACAGTATATGAGAATTATTCTGTTGCAAATTACAAACATACAAAAACACAATGAAAATTTGAAACATGATAACGACGACACATTTGAATATGTTTATTGACAGCTGACATCAGGTTAAAATGACATATTGCTTTGAGTAAAACTAGATATTCATCAAGTCAACCTTTATTTATCCCATTGAGCCTCGGGGACTCATGTACCCGCTGAATTTTACCTGAATTTTAACAAAGAATGATGACACAATCACAAATTGATGGAGAGACAGCAAATGCCAGATGCGCACAAATTCAATCTTTTTTAACAAGTGAAAATAAAATGGTAATTAAAAAGATAATTAAAATGAAAAGTAGTGGGAAGAAAAAAAAAAACAGCTACATTATATCATCCCATATCTCTTTTGCAAGGGAGGCCTGGCCGCCTGGGTCTGAAGGCAACATATAGGCTACACATAGTCTTTCAGTTCACGTGACAAGCAATTTATAACAGTAAAAAGGTCAGTTTTTAAAGTATATTTAGCATTTTATAAATTCAGTGAATACCATTGACATGTTGGGGTCTTTTGGCTGACTGAAGGGGAACAAACAAACATGTAAAGAATTCTCATTCGTTTCAAAGAAAAAGAAACTTACAGGAAGAAGATCCAGTAGGGGGCACACTTTTCATTTGCTAGAGAATTTCATAAACAGTACAGACCCAAAGCACTGGAAAGATAAAACTTTTGTTTCAACATTTAAAATGGTTTTCTCAGAAGTGTACAAATACTTTTATGGACATTCAACCATGCATCTCGCATGCATACCCTTTTTTAAAAATCCAAACACTGAAAATATACAAGTAGGATGTTTGCTTTCACTTCCTCTCAGCATTAAAAAACAAAAAAATAAATAACTCATCCAAGTCTAGGATCTCTGTGACCTTGAGAATCTTGTTGATTCTGAGCGGATGGGAAATACTTTGGCTGATGGCAGTAATTTATGGAGAAATCCCTTCCCAGTGTTTTCTGTGCTTAGTTTTTTTTAGGGACTAGCTGCACGTACATTGCTTTTTCTCAATGGCTTTGTTTAAATCCGCTCTCACTCATTTCTGAAATAATCAGTTTTTACCAACTTTAGTTTCAGCTTCCCATGCAGGACAATGGAAGGCCTTAGAACGGGGAGAAGAGAGCCTCGTAATGGTAAATGCACAACAAAATATAATAAGATGAAGCGCACATCTACAGCTTATTTTCAGTGTTTATTGTCTGACTGATAAAACTCTTCCAGGTACTGATACTGGCCAAAACGAAAATGGTCGTGGAGGAAGAGGAGGAAGACGAGGAGGTGCACAGGGAAACCGGATGAGAGATCAAGACGTTAGAAGAAGAACACAAAGTCAAGGGAGCAATCAAAGATTTGCAGAGAGGCCGAGAGGAGAAAGCGTGGGAAGAGGAGGGAGAGGTGGAAATAGAGGGGGAGGTGCAGACCGGCAGAGATTTGGTAGAAACGGTCAACCAGGTGGAGGTGAACGAGGAGGTGAGCGAACGGGGACAGCAGGAACAGCTGCCGGGAGAGGAGGACACAGTGGGGACAGAAGACAAGGCAGGGGTGATAGAAGAGATGGTGCAGGTTCACATGGTCGTAAACTGGGTTACAAAACGCTCGAGGACCTCTCCAAGAAGGAGCCGTCTGTTGTGGCCATTACACTCTCCTCACATCCTGGCCTTCAAGCACTCCTTGGTGAGACACCGATAAGGCCGGATCTAATCCAGCTTCTCTGCATGGTGCTGAGCAGAGCCTTCACTTCAAGGACAGACAGAGGCACACTGCAGCACCTGGCCGGCGTAATTAAAGATTCAGTGTTCTTCCGCACCACCCTGCTTCACCATGTGGGAGGCATGGTGTCAGAGTCCGACCCTGTCCGCAGAGCACAATTCCCACAGCATCTGGAAAACATCCTGAGTATACTCGCAGAGGTAATGACCGTTCGAAAGGACAAGACATTTAGGTTAGATAAATGATAACTGAAGCCAAACTCCCTGCAGTGGCTCCTAAGAGGGGCTTTTATTAAAAGATACAAGTCGCAGTTCACAATGCACAAAGTGATCTTTAGCAGTTGAGTAATGATTCTATGAACGGAACGTTTGTTCTTTAGGCTAAATGTTGTATTTAGAGCGAGAATCCCCTTCTGAAATATCCACCCTAACACTGCAGTTAAGCATTTGAATGGTTTTCCTAAAGGGGACTAAACCTCTGTACTCCTATATATACAGGTAGTCCTCGACTTACCACGTAGATCCGTTCCTACGCGGCGGCGTAAACCGATTTTTGATGTAAGTCGAAATATACATACATACTGCACCATATACAGTACATGTACAGTACTGTATTACCAAGCACTTAGCCTATCCTAACACAGTACCCTACATAATTATCAAAAAACACATACGTTTGGGAGCCATAATGAAGGGGGGAAAAAGTTATGGCCTACTGGGATGCTGGTGACGCCGTATTCCTCCGTCCATCGGCCGTATTCTCTATTACGATTATGACGTAAAACCGCCTTCCAGCTCGGTCCATCTGCCGTAATCCGTTCCGTTTACGACGTAAAACCGCGTTCACTGTACAGTTTTGTTCTTTGAATGTCCAGAGGACCAGACTTAGCTTTTTTAGAGAGTACAGTGCAGCATTCCTCCGCCGCTACGTTTACGACGAAAAACCGGAAACTGCGTAACTCTACTTTTCAAAATATTTTTTTTATTAATAATTTTTTTTTATGGGAAATGCGCCGTAACCACGAAACGTCGTAACTCGAGACCGTCGTAACCCGAGGACTACCTGTATTGTCAAACTTAAGAAGAAATGTTTAATTCGTTTTGAGTGTAGTAACTTTTTTTGACCACTGTATGACAGTATAAGACTGAACCTAAGGATGGATAGTGAGGGAGCGAGCAATGTTTTTCTTTAAGAACAATGAGACCCCTTGACGTGACATGGGCTGTCTCTCCTTCCAGTTTTTGGTTCTCAAAATGGCAGAAGCTCTGTGTGGTTTGAGCTCTTCAGCATAGCATTTTTCACACAAAGCTTTTAATAAAAAAAATAATAAACAAGTTCTCAGCTTCTTTTTGCAGAGAAAAACAACTTTTTATACGAAGGCACGAGTTTCACTATGAATTTTGGAGCTTCAACAAAACTGAGGGTTTTTTTGTCCCGAGGTCGGCCTGTTAGCTTAGCTTCTCAGCTTAGCTGCTTTTAACGATCCAAAAACGTGATTTTAGATGGTTGAAATTGATTTTAAAGAGAAAAGAGAAATGGAGGAGTGAAGAGCACCGGAGTTGAGCTTTTTGTCATCCAGTGTCTTCAGTAAAAGGAGACACGAAGAAACGATAAAGCCGACAAATGAAAATGAGGTTGATATTTTTCATTTATCATGTGATTAATTGATTTATTGTGACAGGCCAAGACACAATACGCCTTAGGAACGCACAATATTGGATTTATCACCGATATCTGATATGCCAATATGTTAAAACTTATTCAGTCAATAATAAAATACTGATATTTTTTCACCAGACCTACTTACAGAGACTACCGTACATAGCTTTCTCTGCTGTGGAATGAAATTTATTAAATTTCCCCGTGGGGATCAATAAAGTATAGTGAATTGAATTAAAATACTACATAAGGGCGGCTGTGGCTGAATGGTTAGAGCAGTCGTCTTCCAATGCAAGAGTTAGGGGTTCGACTCCACCAGTGGTCACATGCCGAAGCGTCCCTGGGCAAGACACTGAACCCCTCACTGCCTCCGATGTGTGTCCCATCGGTGTATGAATGTGATAAAGCACTGATTATTATTATAGATCTAGTAGAGTGCTGTATGAAAGGGTAAATGAGGGCACAGATTGTAGTGTAAAGCACTTTGAGTGTCTTTATAAGATAGAAAGGCATTATACAAGTACAGTACATTTACCATTTAAAATAAAATGAAAGAATGGGGAAAATACCTCACATCTTACAAAGGTGACTTAACTTGTTTTCAGCTTGGTATAATTGTATTCCTGCATTAATTTAGCACTTCTTAAAGTCACTTTGAATTATACAAAAAAAAAAAAAAACACGACGCAATACAGCGTTGCATTCAGATCCAAAAAACCTGGCCCGACCCGGCCTGTAGTCATCATTTCCTAACCCCACCTGATCTGACAAATTAACAGTAATTACAGGTCCAAACCCAACCCCCTGACATTTTTAGTTAAGCTTTTACTGCTTACCGGGTATATAGTTATTAATGGTCGATGGATGTGTGCAGCTGAGTAAAAGGGGCAGAAGATTGGAGCTGAGGGGGTGTTTGTCCTTTCATGGCCATCAAATTGCATTAAATGCTTCCCCTGCTTCTGCCTTCATTGAACCCTAATCTGACATGTCAGATATTTTGTGATCTCGGCCGCGCGCGTCTGCCAAGTGCATTGGCTGAATGAACGTCCATTTGGACTGATGGATCGCTGGCAGTAGTGCATCTGAAGCATGACTGAACTTTTTACCTCTTTCAAGGCTGGTTAGCGCGCGGTCATATGGCCGCGTGCGGCTGGTGATAGTAAGGCAAGCCATGTTGCCATATAACTGGATCATCAACCATGCTCGTCCACTGACGCAATCAAAAGCCCGACACCGACCCTACCCGCACATTAAGCACATTATTATCGACCGACCCGGCCCTAATCCGGGTCGGGTTGGGCCAGGCTGCATCTTCGCTTTATAAATGACAGCTCTAAATACAAATAATAGAGAAAATGTTGTGATTTGGTTGAGTAAAGTGAATCCTAAAACTATTTATCAAACCATTACCTGAAAGTAAACATTTCCTGGGGAGAGGAAATGTTTCTCAGGAGGGTTGAGGAGAAAATGAAGAGAAAAATAACTGGACTGGAACTGGAATGGTCCAATGTCCTCTTTTCTGATGACATGTTGCCTGGTGACTTTGCAGACAAACCGTCTGTTTTAATGCAGTGTCAGAATATTAAAATACACTTTGTGTCACTAAACACATTCCACAAGTTCCTGAAAATATATACTTTATGCCCTGAGGATAAAAAAAAATATACTGAGGGCATAAAGTATAAGATTGAGCATGAAATTTGGTATAAGAGTGAGTTTTCCCACCTTTAAAAAATAAAAATAAAATTCAATATATTACTGCAAAAAAAGGTATATTTGCTTATATGCCACAATGATAAATATGCAAACAGTAATATTGCTAGTTGCTACTATGAATGTATTATTTTTCTGGTTTATGAAAAATATATTTGGTCTTTAAATAAGAAACACTCAAAATAGTGTCCTTATTTACAACGTTGTTATAGCAGCTGTTTTAACACATTTTCACTCTCTTACTGATAGCTATTAAGACTTTTCTGTTCAGACTTTAAACTGTACTCACTATCATAAATATTGTTCACTAAAAAAACTTATGAACTAAGTCAGTTGTTTTGTTCACTAACAAGTCAGGCATTCTAACTGAGTGTTATGACATTCTTAAAGCCTATAAATGTAAGTGTGAGATAATGAGTCTGTCACGGTAAAAATGTCAAACTGAGTATTTTCTGTCCCCCAGAGGCTTTGCAAATTTTGCAAATGCTGAATTATTATTGTTTTCTGTCTTCATTCAGTGACTTATACTCACAGGTGTGTCTTTTTTGCTATCTAGCTGCTTGTACTGTATGTTATAACATTTTTGGTGTATTCTAGTTGTAGAAAGATGCTTGTAGATCATTGAAACACTGTTGCTGAGCTGAGCATCCATTGTGATTCTGCCTCTGACTGTTCCCGAGGCTGTCATTTGGAAAAATAAAATCTCTATAATTTGCATTTTAACACTTGCTGAAAGACATAGACCCATTAAGAGGCCCTCAGGCAGAGTTGCCTGTAGTTCATACTTTTATGAATCTTCCAGAAGGGTTTTTACGGGTTCTGCCCGGCTGCATTTATCGGATAGCCCCCACATTTGTGATGTAGCACATAAAAAAGGAATGGTAATTAACGGAATAAACAACATTTTACCAAGAAATGCAGTGAAAATAAAACCTTCTCGTGGGGGTGCTATTTTTCAGAAACTAGTAGGGGCAAACTAAACTCGTAAAAATAGAGTTGTAATTTATGTTAATAATGTGCGGTGGTTCTTTATTAATTTTTTTGGTTCTGATTTAAACTTATTTGTCACGTTTCTTTACTCACCATATTAAACAATTCTAAAGACAAATACATGATGGATTTTCCTCAACAAAACTGTAAGTTTATTTTCAGATGGATGGATGGACCTGTGTGACAGCACCTGTGAGCGGACGCGGGCACGTTTTGGCTGCCGCTGCTCCTCGTACTTTTTGCTCCTTGAGCTTTTTATGT
>JARVJN010001723.1:23765756-23777533 GCA_031763805.1 Argolebias nigripinnis
CAGTCTTATAAATAGCACCCTCTCACAGTGGATCAACCAGTTGGCTGATGACAGCCTGAAACCAGTTGCTCACATGACCAAATTATATAAAATTTTAAACAAAGATAACTACATTATAAAGCAATATAAAATACTAAAAACAGAAACATGTCTGCGTTGGTTTTTGTCATTAACATAACAGTTGCTAAAAGTCACTTAGAGAGGTTTAGGTCAAGAGCTTCAGATATTTTGCAAGGTGATCCAGGAAACAGGAGCAGAGTAGAAGAAGGCCCTTTTGCCTAGTCCAGTCTGCACTGAGGGGACACTACATGCAATAATGTCCTGAGAGTGCACGCTGTAGCTGCACTCATGAAGTGACTTGTAGAAGGAGATATATGAAGGCAACTAACCAAGAAGTGATTTAAAGATGAAAATGTACAAGTGAGTGTGTCTGTGTGAAGTTAATGATGACCAGTTAACCAGTGAATACAGGGTGCAGTGATGGGTACGGTAGTTTACAGCCAGTTATGAATCTTAGAGCACCGTGATAGACAGTGTCCAACATCTGCAAGGTGCTTGCAAGAGCATTCATGTAAATAATGTCACCATAGTCAATGGAGGGAAGGAAAGAAGCAGTTACAAGGCGTTTTCTAGCATTCAGTTAAACAAGGTCTATCACAGGGACACATAGAGACAAACTAGACAAACAACCATTCACTCTTTCACTCACACCTAAGGACAATTTAGAGTTACCAATCAGCCTAACGTGTATGTTTTTGGACTGTGGGAGGAAACCAGAGTACCCAGAGAAAACCCATGCATGCATGGAGAGAACATGCAAACTCCACCCAGAAAGGCCCCTGGACCGGGATTTGAACCAGGGACCTGCTCGCTGAGAGGCAGCGGCTCTACCAGTTGCGCCACCATACTGCCTCCAAATTTTAACATATTCTTCAGAATTTTAAAGCAACTGCATTATTGTTGCATGTTTCTTCCAACGTGGGTTTCTGTCTTGTCTGACGAAACAGTTCCATTATGTTGTTTTAAGCAATCAAGATGTGTGTACGTGTGAGACAGTGAGAGTCTGTTGGAGGTTAATCACTGTATCATTTTCATTTAATGGTTCTCATCTGTCTTCAACAGACTTGAAAACAACCCCCCCCCACTAAAACAATTATCTAATGTAATTGAAGTTTTATCTACATCAACATCTGGCAAAAAACATATGTGAAGGTAGGATGTTTTATAAACACCTGCTCTGCTTCTTTTTACAACGACCAAAAATGAGTTTACATGTGGCCATTGTGATTCTGGCCTGTACTTTGGTTTGTAGACATGAACATGTTTGATCCATGTTTTCGTACCAAATGGCTAGATGTCAAACCACTTTGATTAACAACAAGAATTGTTGCTTTAGCACTGAGGACATTAGAGCTCAGTGTTGTTTTTGACAAGATTACTAAACCTGCATTTACCCACATCCCTTATGGCAGCACTGGTAATTCAGAACATTGGTTTGATTAGAAGTGCTTTGGATTGATTAAAGATAAAAATCATCATAAGCAACTCAGACTCACATACAGACACGTCTACACTCATGCAGCATGTCCCAGTGTATGTCTGTGCACTGCATAAAGCAATGAAATGGAAGAAAAGTGTGTAAGATCAAAATGAATTCTCAACAATCAGGGTAGAAAATTCAGCAAATCTCAATCAGGTCATCTGGATGCTTTATTTTTATTTATTTATTTTTATGTTTTGTCCTTCATCCAAAGGACTTCATTAGTCCGAGGAGCCACAACAAACTGAGTCATATACTGTAACTAGTTTGTTACTGTTCAGTGTAAAACCAATTCACGTCACATAAAGTCCATTCTATTAAGAGCTATACATATAGCCTTTTTTTCTTCTGAATTTCTGCAGTTAATGTTACTGGAATGACAGAGTTTTGTGTTGTACCTTTATAAGTTCAAATAAAAGTTTGTAAATTTTTAATATGACTCATATTTATTATGTAAATTTGTTGGAAACAGCATGAAACCATAAGAATAGGTAATTTTTTAATGTTATGCAATTCTCAAAAGCTGACATGTCATTTATGCATATAAATATATATGTAAAGGTTCATTCTCATATACATTTTTTATAAATACTTTTTGTTGGTAGCCATTAAAAAAAAGAAAAAAAATTACGGACAATATAAATTTCCTTCAAAAAACATGTATGTTGAATACAAAAAAAGTATATGTAATGGTATTTCTTCATATATGTAAAGTATAAGTGTTTTACAAAGATATAGTTTAAAACTAAAAAGACAAATATATGAAACATATATGGAAAATATAAGTTTACATATTATTTCCGTGTATACAACACACATGGTTTTCATATGATTCTTATGAAATTAATTTTATTATATTGTATGAAATCTATACAAAAGTGGCACTTTCAAGAGTAAATCATAAGCCTTATATGTTGTACAATATAAAAAACATAAACTTAGGATGATATAAGGCTTACTTTTTTAATATGTTTTTTCTATTACTTTTACATATGGGTAAATAACTTATAAAATTGCTTTTGATGCAACAATGCAGCGTGAATGCTGCACGCTTAAGGACTTCTATGACATTTGCAGAAGAAGCTGTTGATGCTGAAACTAAAAGTTATCTACACCTTATTTGTCTTATGAGTGGACATAACAGAGAACATACACTTCTTAATTTGCAAACATACCGTTTAGCTGCATCTGTGATGGTGAGTCAGTTAAATCTATAGATGTGGCTGATGCAACACGTTTGTGTGGCGGGTTATGTACCGCACAACACACAGCTTGAATTCACGTGTGGCACAGATTGGCCTATAAGCTGTTGGCAGAACACCACGCGAGGCCAACAACATGTTCTGTTGCTTTTTCCCAAGCCACCTTCAACTTCCTGAGGCACAGAACATTTTCTGAAGTTAGCCCTGAAAAAGGGCAGAGAAATGCAATTACTGGTAAATAGAGACCCCCCCTGCTACTGCAGATTTACCCAGGGTCCAAAGAATGTTTTTTCCTCACAAGGCTGCTCAAGATGTGTGTGTGTGTGTCATGGTGTGAATGATTGTGGCGATGCCATTAAAGCTTATCAGGCTCCAGTGGAGCTGCCAAGCTGTGTTCGGCTCTTTCCTCTCCCTCCTCCAGCGCCATCTCTGAGTGGTTGTGTCTGCGGGTTGTTGTCATGTCTCGCTGACCCTCGCCGGCTCTCGGCCTGGCAAGTCTTTGGCAACTAGATCACAGGAACCTTTAAAGACAAGTCGGTCTAATTCAATCCTCCCAATACAAAGCTGATTACGGGTGCATGCTTTGCCAATTTTGAGGGTTGAGATAATGGAGCCGGTGCGTTTTCATGCCCAGGTTCTCTTTAAACGTGCACCGTCTTTCAGTTTTTCTTCTCCAAAGTTGATGTTTCAATCGCGTCTTTTATTTTTCTAAACACTGACAAGAAAATGGCACTCAAGTCAGTGCATTACGCCAATCACCACATCTTTGTCCCAGAAAATGTACACTACAGACCATAGAAGACAGTAGACATGTTCGTTGGGGATCAATGGTTTTGAAGTTTTCCTTGTTACTGAAGAACATTTTTTCCCTCTACTGAATATCAGCTGTCTTGTGTTGAAACAGATGAAAGCAGCCTCTCATGTTAAGTGGTATCTGAAAATATGTGAATACTTTACAACTGTTCAAACCTTGAGACCTCAATCCAACAAATGTCATAAAATACCATACGCAATCAAATATTTTATTATGGACTATTGTCCTTAATTGCTTTGACCTGCCAAAGTAAATTAACTTCTAAAGAATAGTAGGTGCTTTGGAGATTAAATTAAACGTTATTTTCACTTCCTGTCCAAGTGAAAGGCTATTTAAAAGCAAAATATCATGAACCACTATAGGCTCATTTTACAGAGACTTAAAAAGTCAACGGACTACAACTAACTCAAATCTACATAATTCAATATGCACTCCATAGCTAATCAACCTTGACAAACATGTCAGTTTTGCTAAGACTGAGCTGAAGTTTGATGTGGTAGTAGCTCAGAGTCATCCCCAACACTTAGAGACCGTAAACTATTTTTGTTTTAAAAATTTGGTACGCAAGGCGACACAATATAATATGTATTTTTATGTGTTTCTTTCATTTGTTTTGTCTCAGTCTGAGGTATGAAAATCAATTAGGACATAAACACGTCATATTTCTGGAACCCTGTGTACATAACATACTTGCTATACATGCTGAACAACCGTATAAATTGCATCAGTCCAAAAATGTCTAATGCAGTGGGAAAAAACATAAACAAGCCACTTCGCTGTATAAGTTGCATCAATTATGCATCACCGCTGACCACCTTCAAACGTGGGCCGGTGTTGTGCCAAAAATCAATTGGCTGCAAAATTTTGGCCGCGGAAGCATGCACCAGAGGACTTTAACAAGAATTTAATAAGATTAACACTTAAAAACAATTATGTTTTTTTGTTCAGTTGAACCTTTCCTTAATAAATGCACTTTAATGGTCAAATCAGCTGCATTTCGCCTGGGCAGCGCGGTGAAATGCAGCTGATTTGACGTTTGCTCCAGGAGTTCCAGAGCGAGCTGAAGGGGGCTTTGTATGGCAAGCCAAGCCACTTTTCACTATTAATGAGACACTTGGCTTGCCATATGACTTGAGGGCCCTCTAGTGGCTGAAAATGTAGTGTTCAATATTTTCCATATCAGAATGACTGAAATCATCAGATCTCAGACAAAAATTGGTTTATAAATATGGAAAAAAAAACATATATAAGTTGCTTTGCTGTATAAGTCTCAGGGCATGCTAATTTATGCAAAAAAGTGTGACTTATACGATGAAAAGTACGTTAGTGTAAAATTTACTTCCTTACTGCAAATGACATCAAAATATTCTGTAAGATTTCCACACAAAGCATAAATAAGGATAAAAATATGTATCCAGTAGGCCAGTCTCATATTGATATTTGCACTTTAATCCGTTTCTGATTTAAGTGGTGAATCGGATGCTGGTGGTGGGATGTGTGTGTAAGATCCCACTGGGTTGCTGATAATGACTTTGTGATGAGTACATTTACTTCACACGTATTTCTTTTTCCAATTACATTTGCTCGCCCACGGCTATGTACACACACATTAATTTGGCTCTTTGCTCAACCAATCACTCAGAGGCTATTCAAGGAAGATTTAGGGGCACCGGCATCATCAGAGCTGGAGAAATGGTTGAAAATGACTGAAATGACTTCATTCTGACCTTCTTGTGCTTGGGGTTAATTGTGATGTGCTTATAAATTGTGCGGGGGCTGGGGGTGGGGGCAGTTTTGTTTGAGTCCAGAAGTAGCTGTGGATGAAAGTGATGTGCTTTTGTGTAATAGCTATAAAAAGAAAAAAAAAACACTGCGATTTTCTCTCATTTAATTTTTTTTACCTCAAGTGGGAGAAGACCTTTTTGATCTTTTCGCAAAATGTGCAGCTGAATCTAATTCCTCACACGAAGGTAAAATCCTTCACCATTTCTTGAGAAGAATTGCTTTGATGTTCTAATAAACAAGTTAAATTAGGGCCAATATATTTGTGATGAACTTTTTACTATCGGGACTTGAAAGTTTTTACCAGAATAAGCGATGTAAGCGTTTATTATGCGTCATCAATAGTGATATTCACCAACTAGATTGGCTTCCTTCTGTCCTGATTTACAACTGTATCGAACCACGTGTACAAGAACTGAACTTAGCCTTTATTTCTCAGCTTGCTTACAGTCAATCCGTCGATCCCTTCATCCAATCTGTGCGTCTGCATGTCACCTTATGTCACTGCTGAAACAAGGACACGGTGAGTCAACTCTGCCATCTGCCTTCACGTGAAATACTGCCACAAAGGTAATTTTGCTGACTCAGCACAGATCCACCAAAGCACTGCAAAATAAATAAATAAAAGAAGTTAAGTGGTGCAACAGATTACAAAAAAAAATTCTGTGCCCAGTCTGACAGAGAAAGTTTTCCATTTTATTTTTCATTTTTATTATCTGTCTGGTGAAAGTCTAAATGCCAGGAGGATTAGAGAAATTACATAGGCTCTTGCGTTTCCTGGCTGGTGCTTATCCTCTTTTCTGCTCATCTTTCTCCCTCCCTCTTTCTCTGCCCCCCCTTTTTTTTGTCACTCTTTGCTTCTCTCTGTTTATCCACTATTTTCTCCCACTCCGATGTATTTTTCCTCTCTTCTTCAGTCTCCATCGACTGCTTTGTGCCGTGGCTGCTCTTTTACCCTCTTCACCTCCCCTCCCCAGCGACATACACTTGTACTTGTTTCTCCATCGCCTCTCTTTATGTTGGTGTGTCACTCTTGCCATTTCACTAGCACTCCTTATGCAGCTCATGCTGGATCAGCATGACTGGGTTTCTAGCCCCTATGGGTCCTGCGGGTCGGACAGTTCTCAGCAAAGGGAAGTGTTTTAAGAATGGCCCTTTTAATCCTTAAGATCTATTACAGATAGCAGGGCTGACACAGGCGACAGAGATTAGAGGGGGCAGATACTGACTGTATTGATTGGCCCTCTCATCCCAAGGCCAGCCCAGCAGCTTGCTTGTGTAATAGCAAGCTATAATGAAATTCAGTCAGTCCGACAAAGACAGAAGCACTAAATGCATAAAGAATGAACTCTGTAGAGGGACACTGGTGATACAGATGGCGCAGGGGACAGAGTGCCTGTTGGTGGACAATTTTAAGTGGAGGTTAAACTCTAGCACTTTCAATATGCACTTTTCCACGGCGCCGCTAATTTGCTGATGGGTAACCACATTGTGTTTTGACCTATCAGTGTTATTTATTTATTTATTTTTTTAACTTTTTTTAGTTAATGTAATGTCGTGGCTTGTGTTGTGGCTGTTTGTGACAGATTTTGTTTGGGCAGCCACAAAGAAAGAAAAAAAAAAAAAACATTAATAAAGGAACAAAATAAATGAAAGCAGCTGGACCACTCACTCGGAAGTCAATTTTCAGAGTTTGCAAGGCCAAGGATATTTGTAGTTAGTTAAAAAAGAAGTCTTTAAAATACAAAATAAAAAAATCAAACCATGAAATGTGTGCCTATATAAATCCATCTGTAAGAATCTGTAAAGCGGTGTATGAAAAAATATAAACAAAAAATAATGTCGTTGAAAGTAGCATGCATTGCTTTTTGCTAGTTTTTTTATTTAAAGGGAGATCACAGTACTTTACAGAGCAGGTTTTAGTCAGCATCTAAAATATATATAGCAATTATAGTTGGACTGAGACTCCTGAAGCCCTATGTTAGGATATGATCTTATTATTTACTAACTGATGCTCACACAAGAAAACAGCATAAACGATTATGCATTATTAAGAACAATGCAAAGTACAGTTATATGGTGTCAGCAGCAAAAAGCTTTAATTGCAACATATTTGCCATCAAGTTTATATTATACCACGTCTATGGTAGAAATTTGTACAGTAAATTGAAATTTATTACTTTGAATGTGCTCACTGTGTCTTGAAGGACTTTTCTGGCAATCTGAGCCAGGACAGGTGCAACATGACAAGTTACATTTTTCAGCAGCTTGGTTCAGAGAATAGCTCAGGCAAGGATGTGGACAGAGTATAATAGCAATGAAGGTAAAACTGAAACTAGAATCATGTTTTTCACTGCAGCCGCTTGCATGGATTATATTCGGAACACAAGGATAGTACACAACTTTCAAAAACAAAACATAATGGTGGCAACCTGTTTACAGATGCATCTTAATTTTCTCATAACAAAACTGTCTGGTACACGTTAGAAAAAAATAGTATTGCCACTTAAAATTTACCCAATAAATTATAAATAAATGATTAAATGAGTTAAAAATGTTTATTAGATACTGAGTTTACAGCTATTAATTATATTAGACCACAAGTAAATAGGCAGAAAATCAAATAGAAATAACGTACGAGTCTAAACAGGTGTGAAGAAAATGTTTGCATGCCTGGATTGCATGCCCATGCACAATATATCCAAAAGTCCAACATGGACTCAGCTACCAGAGGATTTTGATGCATTATAAACTTGTTTGGGTTTGAGTTTTGCAGCTTTTCAAGCAGAACCATGCAGGCAAAAAAAAAAAAAAATCTGCACCTGTTTTCTTCAAGTGTTTCTGCTCCTCAAAATAGTTTATTAAAGAATATGTGATTTTTCTTCATACTCTGTACAATTATTATTATTTTGCTCAATCTATATCTCTTTTTTTGGATCATAAAATATAAATAAATATCAATACCGAAAACATAGGTGTAGTTGAATGACAGAAACCAGTTCCTGTAAAAAACAACAACAAACAAACATGTAGTAAACATAACCACTCGTGTGCTCTAGTAAAACACAGCAATCTAATTTATTGTTATTTATCCACGAGAAGTAGAATGTGCCTTTTTGGTCCCGTTTAGCCCAGTTTCTGCAAACATCTCATATGCATTTGCTAACGTGATAATTGTCATTTATTCATAATATAATGAATGCTATCCCTTTTAAAGTCTAAACCATGAATCATTTTCAAGCAACATCATTAAAAGAAATGACCGTCAAATCAAAAATATCTGTCATACATAATAATTCTGTTATCTATTTCAAATTGCTTGGCACAGCTGGCCCTGGCAAGACTTGTTTCAGTCTTTTTTCACCTATCTCTCCTCCTCCTTTAGGCTTCGATACTTAGAAAGAGCAGCAGTCTTCCTGTCCCCTGGGTTTAGCATGATGCAATGGATTGCCAACAACACGCCATAGCTACAAGGCTTCTGCTAATCACACTATTGATCCTGTAATTCCACCCATTTGAAACTCTTTAGCTCAGTGGGCGGTATCAATGAATAATGTGTAAGTCTTCGTTTCTTGCCTTGTTCGCCGAGGCACCTGGTGTCTCAGGGGAGGTGACTTAGACCTGTTTGCCTTTTCCAGATCACAGCCTTGCTTCCTCTTTAGTATTCAGCTGCCACAGACTGCACAGCAAAGTCTGTCATGCTGGAAAGAAACACAAATGGAGAATGGCTGATCAACCTCCATTCCTTAAAGTACATCAGAGTGGGAATACCGTGTGTTTTGCTACAAAGTATGTTATGGTAGTATATTTTAGTTGTTGTGCAAGGAAATATTATTACTAAGGAGCCAAGTTGCAAGAAAGAAGAAGTCTTAGAAAGTAAACTCGTATAGAATATCAATAAAAAGAGTAATGACTTGTTTTCTCTGAAGGTTTTGGTCCATTGAGTGTCATTTTAAAAACTGCGTCTGGGGAACAAAAAATGCAAACACATATCTTTTAACCAAATGGAAATTTTGTAATAACCAATGTTCGTTAGGCTTTCTTCTGCAAATTAGGTTAATTCAGTTCCTTGACAACTATTAAGCCTTTGGAAGTTAGAAGAAAACACAGCCATTTTTTTTTTTCTAAACGTGCATTTTCATAACTTGCACTTTGGATTAATAACTGACCCTTGAAACGTTCGGTAGGGAAACAAGATTGAGAAACCATGTCAAAAACATCTGTTTGCTTTTCTTACATCAAGTTCAATTCACACAACCTTATAGGTCCTTACCTGTAAATATGACCTGTAGGGCCTCCTGGGAGGTAGCACTGTCATAAACACCAGGAGGTACTTTACAAACAGCATAATCATATTTGTGACTTCATCAAACCAAAGTCATATGAGGAATTACACAAAATAGCAGGACTCCTGTTAATCTTGCAAATGAAAATGCCTAAAATATTATTGCCTAAAAAACAACAAAGAAAGTATTTTAAGCCTTAATTTCAGTTGTGATATGTGTTTGATAAAAACATATAGCATCACAAATCTGTGTAGAACCTCAATGAGGTTCCATATAGATCTTGTTAAAATGAAACTAAAATACTTTTTTTTCCTCTGTTCAAACTGTTTTGTTGGTTGCCTTGGTAATATAAAAAAACACGCGGAAACAACATTACGCTGTTTCTTATTGGTTGTATTAAACAAAACCATGATCTTAGAATTAGGAATCACTACTGTTTGGTTAGGCATAAACAAGGATCATATAAAAGGCTAAAATCTATCTTATTACGTTGCCATTATCTCATTCAAATTAATTTAGCATTTCACTAAGTAGGATCTCTCCAAAGCTAACCACAGACCTTTACAAAGAAAACAAATGTTCGGCTGTCTTGCTTTCAAATAAACAGCAGCAGAGATCCAAAAGAGAAAGGCATATACTTTGTACAAGAAAAAAAAATCACATATTCAGATTAATTTCTCAGGGCTTTCTTTCTGTAGGCCAGGTTGCAGCCACTGTAGGACGAGTGTGACATGGTGAAGCGGTGAAGGAGAGCACACAAAGAAGAGGGAGCGAATATGGAGTGTGCAGAGTCAAATAGAGCAGGGATAGATCTGAGGATTATAGAAATAAGGCTGAAAAGAAAAACGAAAGAACAGGATTTGCATGAAATATAGTTTCTGAATGGATTTGCAGGAGAAAAGATGATATCTGATGGATTTGGCAGAGAGTATTGGTGGTTAGGGGGATACGTGGGTGAACTCTGTGTAACGTTGATGCCAGGATAAATGTATTACATGAATTAGGTTAAAGTACTGCAGATAGCAACAAGGAGAGGACGTGGTCTGGTTTAAAACTGCATTAAAGCCAATCCTCCCTTTTACACATTACAAGGAAAAAAGTTATAAATCAGCAGCCCAATATTTTTAGGGGGGTACTTGAATATAAAATGACCTTCCAATTTACAACAAGAAACCACTAGTGCACAGAAAATGTTACAAATGTTTCCACCCCTGGTGGCATAGTGCATCAGTTGGTGGAGCTGCTGCCTCTCAGCGAGCAGGTCGCCCTGGTTAAATCCCCGGTCCGGGGGCCTTTTTGGGTGGAGTTTACATGTTCTCTCTGTGCATGCACAGATTTTCCTCAGGCACTCCGGTTTCCTCCCACAAACCAAAAACGTGCATGTTAGGCTGACTGGTAAATCTAAATTGGACATACATGTAGGTGTGAGTGAGAGAGCGTATGGTTGTTTGTCTCATTTGTCTATGTCCATGTCATTGACTGGAGACCTGTCCAGGGTGTCCCCCACCTCTTGTACAGTGATAGCTGGACATGGGCACCTGTGACCGTCGTGACCTGCGTAGGAAGCAGAGGGCAAAGATAATGGATGGATGGATGGATGTTTCCACCTGAAGCGTTAGAAGAATACAAACCAAGGAGGCAAAATGAGTTACATCCCCTCCATGATGACTCAATCACTTTAATGAATATCTTTATATATCGTTGCTTTCTTGACCACTAGAGGCCACACGTTGTTTAAACTTAACTGTTCATCAAAATTCCATGCAGGAACAAATTACAAATACATTTTTATTCATTCAACCTTTATTTAAACAGTTTAGTCCCATAGAGCCACGAGGAAGAGAGACTTGGATTTTAACAAAGAGTGATGACAACAGTGGATAACTCCCACCAAAACAGACCTTCACAAATTAATCATACAATTATTTTTTTTACAATTGAAAACAAAACGATAATTTACAGTAGAAAGAAACATAGCGAAAATCTGCTAGATTATAAGGTCATGTAGAAAACTAAAAACAGGAACATGTCTACATTGGTTCTTGCCAGGAACTTAGCAGATGTTTAAAGCCACTTAGAGAGGTCAAGGTCGAGAGCTTCAGATGTTTTTGCAAGATGTTCCCGGAAACAGGAGCGGAGTAGGACAAGGCCCT
>JARVJN010001723.1:24215173-24225290 GCA_031763805.1 Argolebias nigripinnis
TTTTTGGTTTGAATAAAAAGTGTTCTGTTTGGAGAAGAACATGCATTCCTGCATAAGAACCTTATCTCATCTGTGAAACGTGGTGGTAGTATCATGGTTTGGGCCTGGTTTGCTGCATCTGGGCCAGGACGGCTTGCCATCATTGATGGATCAATGAATTCTGAATTAAATCAGATAATTACAGTATAGAGTAAAACGTCTGAACATCTATCCATTAACTGAATCTCAAGAGAAGGTGGGTCATGTGGCAAGACAATGACTCTAAGCACACAAGTCGTTCTATCAAAGAATGGTTAATGAAGAATAAAGTTCATATTTTGGAATGGCCAAGTCAAAGTCCTGACATTAATCCAATCCAACTGTTGTAGTAGGACCTGAAGCAGCAGTTAATGTGAGGAAACCACCAACATCCCAGAGTTGAAGTTGTTCTGTACGCAGGAACGGACTAAAATTCCTCCAGCAGGTGTGCAGGACTGATCAACAGTTACTGGAAACATTTAGTTACAGTTGTTGCTGCACAGGGGGATCACACCAGATACTGAAAATAAAGGTTCATATACTTTTACCACTCACAAATATGTACTATTGGATCATTTTCCTCAATAAATAAATGACCAAGTAAAATATTGTTGTCTCATTTGTTTAACTGGGTTCTCTTGATCTACTTTTAGGACTTGAGTGAAAATCTGATGACGTTTTAAGTCGTATTTATGCAAAAATATTGAAAACTATAAAGGCTTCGCAAACTTTCAAGCACCACTGTAACATACAGAAGAAAACTGTAATGGGAGCTTCTGAGACTTTTTCTTAAATCGTCCAGTTTGGTTCAAATTTTACTGATTTTATTCACGATTTTTATTCACGTTTCACTCATTTCACATGGCTTTAGGAATCAGACACATGAGACAGAGTTGGTTAAACACCTTTAACCAGTAATACACAGATATATCTGTAATTCTGCTAATCCATATTCTCTTTAATGAGAGTCATGAGTAGCAAATGTTTCTCTTGAAGATTGGAACGTTTTGTTTTTTTCTTTTGATCATCAGAAACTTCTTGAGAGAAAACTTCAGAGTGACCAGCACAACCACATTTGTGATCTCTTTGTATCCTAATCCTACCCCTATATGCTCATGATTTTGTCTATAGTTAACCAGTAAACAGCGCTGTGAGTAAAGTACAATATATTTTGTGTTTACGGGCTTGTTTGTTGCCCAAACAGCTTGTTCTAATTATTCCACTCAAACCAAGGTGAACAAGACTCTTGTACATAGATTGGGTGGGGGTGGTGGGGGCACATGTGCTTTTCATTAGATAGGATGAGCAGCAGAAACCGTCCTGTGTAATTTCTCTGTGTTTGTGTCAGCATAAATAAAGAAAAAGTCATCTTTTTGATTGTGATTAAATACAATTGTGTCAGTGATTTTCATTGAGAAATTATTCGATTAGCTGAGAGTATTGGGTCCACATACAGTAAATTAAAAAAAATTAAAAAGCAAAGACTTTATTTTGGGTCGTAAATGTGTCACGGAAGCTACAAGAGGCCAGCGAAGAGGCACATGTTCCCTGAGAAACCAAGACATCTGTTGTCTGTGGGAAGAGAGCACCAGGAGGAGAGCAGGGATTGAGGCGACTCCAGTGTCCACACCGGCAGCGGCTACAATGCTAAGTAATTGGGAAGAGGCCTGTGCGTGAGCACGTTAAGGAGCTGTGTCTGGGTGGCAAGCCTTAAAGGAAGACAGGCCACTTTGTTCCCACAGGATAAGGGGGAAAAAGGCAAAAAAAAAAAAAGGAAAACCAACATACAGAAAAGAACAGGAGTAAGAACTACCCACCCCCCTACCCACACTGTTGTCCATTTCTCTGTAGCCCTTCCAGACCCAGACTCCAGACTAGCTTCATCCTTGTAATTTAGATTAATTTCTTCCACATTTTCCCTCAAGAATTAGGCTGTAACTCCCACCCCACCCTCCTCCCCTCCCACTCTAAATACACACATGCAAACACACGCGCACGCACTATGTCCACCCCCCCTTCAGCTTTTTAATACTCTCATTATTGAAGTACAATCCCCTCCCCACCCTCTTTCTTTTCAGCCCCCCCCGCCCCACCAAAAAATAACAGAAAAACAAAAAACTTAACTCAGATCAGTTTTGATGACTTAATGTTAATAAATGTTTCCAAAGATAATGTGACTAATGCTGTTCTGTCGGTTTTGGTTTCACTTAAGCTCTGTTGTTGACATTAGGGTTAACTCTGCAGTTTTTATTACAGTTTTTGAAACACGGCCTCTGGATGTACTTTCAATCATTGCGCTTAGCTGTTCGTGGACAGGCAGCAGTTATAAGTTACTTTCCAAGTTCAAGTTCAGTATGACCATTTTTATCAATTATAATGGCTGAATAAATAAGAAGCATTGACTTGGACATGGCCATTGAAGTGGCCTTTGAATGCCAGAACAGCCATTCTCTGGTGAGCTCACCGTTTGTAAAATGGATTGTACCATTTCTCTTTGACTGATGTTGAATACCAACTGAAGACGCTGTTGTGTTGGGGCTAAAACCAAAAGCTTTTTCAAAAAAGGACATATAAGTAAAACACAAATGTGGGAAATGTATCACTTTGGCCTCATTAACATGTTTAATTACTGATTGTAAATAACGGGCAGCTCATTAAAATTCCATTATGTATCTAAATTGCATTCCTTGTTACTAAAATTAAAGGAAATAAAATTGCTGACTGTCTGTTACCTCTCAAAACAGTTTGTTTGTTTGTTTGCTTATATGATTTTTCCCCCATGTGAATTTTGTAATGAATTTAGATGTTTTTTACATGTATGGCATGCCTTTTGTGTATTTTCTAACTTAAATGTTTCTCATTTTGCAATTTTTTAAACTTCTGGTTTGAATTCTCAGTCTTTCTCTCCACCTCCTCTCTCTCGTTTTATCTGTGTGTGTCTGTGTGTGTATGTTTAGGTTGAGAGAGGTGCATTACTATTACATTATGTCAAGTTTTGAATGTAATACTTTTTTTAAAACCTGGAGATGAATGTGAATTGATCAATTTTAGGGTAAAAAAATGTAGAAATTCTAGAGCTTCCTTCTAAAAAAATTACAAATTAATTTACTCATGTTTATTAAAAAAACATTAGTTTAAATTTTTAAATATCTGGCATACCAAAATAATAGGAAAATGTTAACTTAAAAAAAGATGTGTTGCAAAGTTTACTATTTTTATTTAGTTTTTAATTACATTTGTACACCAAGTCCTTTATCTCTGCTAGATTCAATAAAAAAAATCATTTTTTTCCTACAGCAACTGTGTACTGTTTGGTATTATTTATAAAGTAAATGACAAATAACACTATATTTTTAAAGGTTTGCCTAAATTAAATACATACATTTTCTCTATACCACAATCCTGATATGATGATCCGCTTTTAGATTTTATACAAATAGACACAATTCTTTGGTTTATACAGCCAGACAATGGCCCCCCAATACACTGTATCAAAATGTTATTGAGATCAAGGCACACCTCTTCCCATATTTCGGCAAAATTAATAAATAAAACCTTCACAAGAAATAACATCCCCTTGTTTTATTGGTCTAACATACGGCACATTATCTTTTATTTCATCACTGACCAAGATGCAGTAAATCTCAAAATTTCTATTGGCTTGTACTTATAAAGTTGCTGCATCATATTTCATTTCATTACTCGTAAACCATGTTGTCACTCTAGCTTTGTAAAAGGACTCAATCAAATGAAAACCCATTTTCAGACTTTTACATTGCCATCTGTTTACTATACGGAACCAGGAACAGCCTGAATTCAACTTTCAATTCGCACACGGAAATCTATCACCATAATCACTCTGACTCGTCGTTTGTGGCGTGGGATGAGAGGACTACGGTTTAACTCATAAAGTGGTTTTGGTGGTTATGAACAGCAAGCGAGAGATTAGCCTGACTGCAAATGAGCCTTAATGTGCAACAGATTTCAAAGACGTTTGTTGAAGGGAAGCGGTTGACCGAATAGAAAAGGATGAAGGTCCAGTTCTCGTGAACTGAACAGTTTTAACTTATTATATACATACAAATTAGTACAATAAAATGATGAAAAGATTACATGAAATTAAAAAAATGACTTCTTTTTTTTGTGTTGTTGTTCTTTGAGCGTTGTCATGTGACTTGCAGAGACCTACATAAAAAGGTCATGTAGTCAGAACTAGCTGGAATTACAACTACGGTTCAAGGAATCTAAAGTTGACAAGTAGCCCCCAGGCATCATAATGAGACGTAAAGATTACATTAGCATGTCAAATATGATCTCTAATCTCTGATTAAAGAGGTTTCTGAGATCTTCTCGTTTCATAAAAGCAGATGTGCGAGGTACAGAAGGAGCTCAACAAGCCTACGCTTGCCTCCTTTTTACAGCCATATTACGGTAGGTGTGTCATAGGTGAATTACTCATTCTGTTTCACAGGTTTTTGACCAGTTACCATGTTGCAAAAGTTTTGGAAAACACACGAGCGACGTCAGTAAGACGGTGCTTTATGGACGTTTTGAGGGAAGGTGTCTTTGGTGACAAAGCCTTGGATTGTATACACGTTGTTCTTTTTAACTCCACAAAAAGTCACCTCTGCTTACAAAAAAAAAAAAAGACATATGTGTGTGTGTCGGTTAAAACGAAAACTCTGTGATGTGCCCGAGTGACAACACGCATCGAGAAAGAAGGAGGGAGAGGGCGAAAAACCTTCAATCAAACCCCGTCACAGGGAAGTGTAACTGTGTTGCACTGATCATCAAAGGCACTCAAACAATCCAGCTTTTTCTCCCTCCAACAACCTTCACTTGTATCTACTCTGCTCTCCCACCATCACCTACGCCCCCTCCAATTATCCGCTCTTTCAGGTCTATGCATACAACATAACACGAATAACTGAAGGCAGTTAAAAGTCAACCGCTTTCAAAGCCGAGAGCCACCGGGTTCAGGTTGACAGTTCTGGTTAGACAGGTTCTGAAGGGAGAGGCTGATACTTGTTTTACGGCGAGGTATTTGCTGCAACCGCTGCCGCTCTAACCCTAAAGCAAGGTTTTTGGGAAGCGCTGGTTCATTCTACTGGCCTCTGAATCAGTAGTCTGCTCATGCCTAATGTGGATATATATATACTAATTACTAAAATAATAATAATATATATATATTCAGTCAGCGCTAGTTTGATGTTACTAATGCTCCGATGCGTAATCATAAGCTTCTGAAGCACAGACAAACCGCATGAATCAACAAGGACTGGCCAGGCAAGTGATGATTAAGCAACCTTGCGCCACATCCAAACTCTAAGTAGTTTTGTCTTCCCTTTTTATCCCACGGAGGTTGAGAGACTTGGAGCATTGCACTGAAACCACACCAGCGAAATAAAGAAAGTGCATCTGCTGCCCTATGATTTTCACAAATACATTTAAACATGCAGCAAACACTAAAACTTGAGTTGTTGATGTATTAAAATGAGCTTTTGCAATCTATTGCTTTTGGTAAACATGACATTTGAGGCTGAAATGTCATCGGAGACCCTTAAGCTGCTTCAGTTTATCATGCTAAATTAAAAACAAAGTTCACAAGCGGACATCTTGACACGAACAAGAAACTTGCAGAGCTTAGTCACGGCTTAGGCAAAGCTATCATTGTTACTTTGGTCTTATCAGGGAGCATCTTCATGCAATAAGACCACTGACCGTTGATTTTACGGATGTAAAAAAAAACAGTTTAAACACCCCACCACAATTTCCGGTTGTGGAAGAAACCACTCTTGCTTTCTGAACAAGGAAGCAAAGGAAAATAAAATTTCAACAACAAAATGGATACATTGAATGCTAAGCCACTGCTTTCCGAGCTCAAACTTAAAAAAGCCATTTGCGTTTCTGAAGCACATCTTTGTTCATCACATGATGAACTTTTAAAGGATGGGCCTTGACTGAGCAACACAGCCTGTTTGTGAAGCTAAGTGTTAGCAAATAATGACGACTACTGTTCCCATTAGGTTAATATAATGTGTGTGGGGGGGAGCGGGGGTTGTGGCCAACATCATCACACACTATCAGTCTTGGGGCCCTCATCTTTATTTGTACATTTTTCCTAGAATTTTAAAACATAGTTTAACATATTCTCCAAAAAGTAAATCATGTCCACTTCCTAACTTCTACTTGATGAAAACATTTTTTTTTAGAAAAGTTTGAACACATCCTCATAAGAAGTTAATCCTCACACCAGAATGATACTGTTATTTACAAAGCCCGTTAAATTACAACATAAATTAAAAAATATATATTTACATTCCAGAACAACACAATGGATAAAATTCTAGGTTGCATGGATGAATTTAATGTCCAGCTAAAGACATTTTCAAAGAAACCAGTATGTACAATTACACACACATTCTCACAACACACAAACATTTGAGCAGGGATCGGCATGTTGGTAGGTCAACATCAACTTGGGAACTTTTAAATACTACAAATGGCGAATACCTCAATCATAAAAAAATGTGGTATTCTCACTGCCGTGGTTTTACGAGTTGAGTGACAAAGAAATCGTAGCATAGTCCGCAGTCCACATGAACACTGAAGAGGCTTCGAATGCAGCAACTTTAAAATCTGCTGCGTACCGAGTGAATCGTCCAACGTAAGACTCAAATCATCTCCCATAAACAAAGCACAATAACACTGGAGTCATTCTGGGGTGGTTGAACGAAAAAGCACAAAAAAGAAATAAAACAAAGTGGATTTTCTTCTTTTACACACACACACATGTAAAAAAAAAAAAATTCCTTTGCAGGTCCATTGAGACACAGGAAATCTGAGGATTTTGCGTCCAGACGGAGGAGGAGGGGGGGGGGGGACGCTAACAGGAATTCACAGTCATAGCAAGTCATCTTGAAATGATGTCCTCTAAAAAAAACACACACACAAAAAAAAAAAAAAACAGAGAATGCACTTTGCTTTGCTTCCTCTTCTATTCAACAAAGCACACGTTTTATGGTCCAAGGTTGCAGCATCAGCTCATAGATAACTTTATAAAACTGCATAGACTGATACAGTGTGTTAAACTTTCACACAGCGGTCTCTTGTTAAGACCAGTCCAAAGTATTTACCATTGAGTGCCAAAACTTAATGGTTTGCAGCGACCTGAGGCAAGTCCACAACTTCTTAGAAAAATATACAGTGCAAGCACGCACACATACACACAAACAAGGTAATCTCTCAACATGACAATACTAAATATCAGTTTTAAAGTCCAAAAAAAAAAAAAAAGGGGGTCATGGAGGGCAATGGGATTTATGGGATTCTAAAATTCATAAGGTTTCTCCCTCTGAGCTCTCATTTCCTGTGCTTTTCCATTTTGTCAGGCTTGCTCCCGCTCTCTGAAGATCCCTGGGTGTCGCTGCCAGAGCTCAGATACATCTTGTCCACTTGTTTGAGCGCCTCGTTCAGGTAGTTCTGGAGCGAGGTCATCGCTGCGCAGATGGCGGGCGAGCCAAAACCGTGAGAGATGAGGCTGAAATGAGTCAGGCAGCCCTGGATCCCAGGCTCCAAAATGGGAGCGGGCCTCGAGTTGCCCAGAGGCGACCGGTCCTGAGTGAGCAGATCAGTGAACTCCTTGCAGATTTGCCTGAAGTTAGAAAACCAAAATGAGTATAGATGCACTTTACACGATGATTCAATAAAGCAAGAGCGACTTCAACGACAGGACGCTAGATGCTGTGATAATAACATTTTAAACTACCGGTAAGTAAAATATTAATTTTCCACACCCTGTGGTACAAGTGTATAAGTGCATGCATAAGACATACAAACATATATATTTATGGTACTTACTTTGCAGCGAGGAGCATGTTTTTGCGAGAGTTGACCTCGTTTCGCTCCACATGTGGCCTGCCCAAGTATTCAGCGATTGCTTTTGCAGGGAACTCTGTCTCACATACATAACCAAAGTCTCTTGCTAAATGAACAGCTTCACCTGGGAGAAACGGAATAAAGCGCACGTTGGAGTTAAACCACAGAATCCAAAAACACACAATGTGCAGCGTTGATTAAAAATAATCAAAGCTTTGTAACTTTATGACAGGATTTAAGCTGATCTCTTGCCTTTACGCTGCTGTATCCATACCCATCTGCTCACTAAAGACTCATGTTCGGGCTGCTGTTTAATGTTATGGGCTGCTGTTTAATGTTATTTTACATTATTAAGGTTTAGTGTATATCTTGGACCCTTGTATACTGTTTCTTTCAATACTTTATATTTTTGCTATTTTTGGATGTAACTGGGACCCTGCGACACAATTCTGTTCCACCTCATGTGCCACATGTGATGCGAATGACATGAAAGAAATTGAACTTGTATTGAGACATGTTCTGTAAAGCACTTGGAAATGTTCATTTTGAGCATAAACTTTCAAAACCGCTTTGCACAAAAAAATGTTTAGATTTCAACTGAATTATACATGAAAGCGTTGATTTTTAGCTAAATTAAAGAGATTTATTTTTCCTCACTGAGTTGAGAACCAACATGCAGCTGAGTGCAAGTTGTTTTAAAGTCTGCACATGACCAGGCACTGAGCTAAAACAAATCTGACAACCTTTTAGGAGTTACGTTAGTGGCGCAAACCCTCTTGACACTCTCGAGCTAACAGAGCAAATGTGAAGACGTTGAATATTAACCTATAAGCTCAACAATTTAGCTGATTCTCACAATATCATTGTCAATTGTTCAATTTGAATGTAATAGACACAAACAAGACACACAAACTAAAGCTGTTGAGAATAATCAGCAGTCTTGAGTCTTCTAGCCAGGGGGACATTATAAAGAGATGAATTTATTGTCAAGTTAGTTTGATTTGTACTGTTATTTTTGTGGATAAATGCTTACACAGAGTGCCCGAGGCCCCTCCAGCTCCATTTATTGATAAACTTGCACGTCACAGAAAGATGCAGCTATTCAGAGGCACAAGCATTAAGGTCAGCGTGTGCTCCTGGCAAGCTGAACACAACGAGGCTTAATTCAGCTTTGAATATCTCTAATTAAAACAGGCCTCCAGTTATTCGCCTACAATGAATCATTAGCCCATTTATTTGAAAAATAGAAGGAGTGGAGAAAGCAGGAAAAAGGAAAAGATACTCCACTGAAGCCAGAGGCGAGTGGCGCGAAGGTGATACTGTAATCGAGATGAAACATTCATGCCAGCAAAAGGTGCAACTAGTGATGTGTCAAGTTGAGGATATCCATTTTCTGCTGCTTGCAGCTCACTAAATCTCTAATACGAGCTCTGTGACGCTTTTGGCTTTTATGAAAATATTTAATCTGAAGTACAGCTAACATTGCATTTCTTGTGATTTGAAAACAGATTTTTTTTTTTACTTAAAATGCTAGAAAAAAGCTAAAATAAAAAGTTTGTTATTGTGGAAGAGGCTGCATAGGTAACTAAGATAATTTACTGAATTGGGATTTTTTTTAAAACATTCTTCTTGTCCAGGGGTCTGCAACCTGGTTCTTTGGTCCCTCTGCAGCAGCTCTTTCAAGCTTTGACCAAAACTAACATAAAACTGAATTTTACAGGACAGCACGATGGCTCAGTGGTTAGCACTGTTGCCTCGCAGCCTGTGTTCAATCCCCAGTTGGACCTTGGGTCTTTCTGTGTGGAGTTTGCATGCTTGCGTGGGTTTTCTCCGGGTACTCCGGTTTCCTCCCACAGACCAAAAACATGAATGTTAGGCTGCCTTCAGGCCCAGGCCTCGCTTGCAAAAGAGATCTGGGATCTCAGTGGGATGTGTCTGGTTAAATAAAAGTTTATAATAAAAATAGGATGTTATACCCACAACAACAACAAAAAATAAAAATAAAAAAGACTAGTTTTAGCAGTTTTCCTGTCATTTCCTTTACAAATATGTGGATAGTGGTATACACAGAGTAAATTATGCTCACTTTAATTTTATGCTTTATTTATTTTAAGTAGGAAACTCAATTACTCCACAATAAAATTAAATAAAATCACATATGCTTGCACAGTTCATTGTTTTAAGTTTTTTTTTTAACTGGCAATAATAATATACCATTATA
>JARVJN010001723.1:24310256-24322140 GCA_031763805.1 Argolebias nigripinnis
ATACACAATAATGTATATAGCAATATAAATACAATATAAACAATTGTTGATACACATCTCTCTGCTTCTTTTGAGCCTTTATTTGATTATCGTAAATTATTTGTGTAGCATTCTGTCTTGCTTCATGATTTGCTTTAATTTGAGATTAGTTAATGAACAGATTTTCTGACATTGTAGTTTTTGGAATGCAACAGGTTTGGGCAAATTTAGAATTCATTCAGATTTTTTCCAGTATTTTACAACTAATCCGTGAAGTTACAATACTCCAAACAGATATGTAATATTTTGCCATACGAAGAAATTCCTCAAGATGTAAATGATAATTTATAACGCTTATATTTTATTTATTTAGCATTTTGCCACTAGATTTGGTTTTCTGGATGCATGGGGTTGGTCCTGTATAGGCCAAAGGTGTGTTGTGAGGTTGGTGTAAATGTGTTGCTTACTATTTGTCTTTGTACTTTTTCTAAATATGTAAAATAGGTATAGGTAACACAGTGATACGTTATCATGTTTCCAGTTAACTATTATACATTTCTGTCAGTTCCTCACACCAAATATTTCCTCCAGTCATTTGTTTCAGTTCAGTTTTCTCACCAGTCGAACGCTTGGTTACATTTTAAATAGACTGGGTCACATGTTTCACCAGAGTGCCTTTCATTTACGTTGACAGCAGAAATACAACAGAACTAATAAAGTATATATATATAAAAATATCCCTGTTTCATAAAGCTATTTTGTTTCATCACATCACTCAAAACATTTAGGCTTGTGAATAGCTCAACGTAATGCTGTCACTCTAAATTTGACATTTTACTCTGAGCTTTTGTTTCATCTGCTGTATTCTCGAGTGTAGGTGGTAAAGGTGGCAGACAGCAGTGTGAGTCAACAATAGTTTCTCTGAATAATTGTTTGTCGTTCACATTGCTAATAATTATTGATCATTAATGAGACAATTCTTTACTTTAGTTGGTCTCTTTGTTTCTGTCAGTCTTCAAAGCCATTGTTCATGAAAAAAGATATAGCTCTTCCTATTCTGTCGCTGACCGTGACACCCTATTCAGTTGTCACAGAACTCATCAATTCATAATTTGTCCATAACTTAAAATCTGTTTTTTAAAAATTATTATTATTATTGCAGGAGAGTTGACAGTTTCTGAAGAACAACAAGAATAACTGAAGTGGGACAGAAAAAAAGAGGACGCAGCTCTCTTTGTTGGAGCAGGTGAGAAACACACGAAAGTGAAGACAGTCACATCATCGATCAAAGTTTTTTTTTTAAGAAAGAGTTTTGCTTTATGAGACATTTACTAATTAGGACTGTGCAACTTTTATTTTTATTAAATGGATGAGGTGAATACTGAAAAAGTTCATGAAAACAAATGTCTAGGTGTCATTATTGATGGTAAACTCAACTGGAAACTACACATCAGACATGTTCGAAGAAAAGCCTCAAGAAATATCACCCTCTTAAACAAAGCCAAGTCGGTCATAGAACAAAAATCATTACATGCACTCTACTTTTCATTAATCTTACAGTTACTGTGCAGAAATCGGGGGCAATAATTACAAAACAATACTGCAAAAAAGAGCAATGAGAATAATCCATAAGGTGGGATATTTAGAAAGCACTAATACACTATTTGTTAAATATGAACAGCTCTAATTCTTTACAAAGCCAAAAATAAACAATTACTGGAAAACATTCAAAATCTGTTTGTCTAAGGAGCAAATTTATGTTAATGGGGAATCAAATTTTAAAATTTGTAAATTCAGAACTACCGGTACTGGTACTAGAAAAAAAAAAAACATTTGTGTATCAGTAAGTGGAGTCAAACTGAAATACATGTATTTATAAAACTGAACTTAAACAATGTCCAAACATAAAACGGATCAATTTTTTCATATAAACATATGATTATTGCTGGATATAATATGTACAATATTAGTATTCAATGATTCTTGGTGTTTTTGTTATTGATGCTAGTTTTATTTAATTTTTTAAATTTTTGGGTGAAGTTAAATAAATAATAATTGTTTATTTACTGTAGTTAACGTAAATAGCTATTATACTGATGGGTTAATTATGGGTTTAGTTGTCATATTAACGGATTATACATGTAATAAATGTAAGATTATTTAAGTGGTTAAGGAGTGGGAATTATGATAAATTTATACTTCTACCCACTCCCTTGAATATGTACAACAAAAACTTTTGACAATACTCTTCATGCTGTATTTTTTTTTTACATATTCAAAAAAATCATAAATTAAACTAATTGTAGGTGAATATGGCTTTTTTTCTCATTTGTTTGTATTTTAAAGACCTATTCAAATGATTTATTTTCAAATTGGCAACCATGTTTTGTGTGTGCTTCATTCACAGGGACCTCCTTCTCCTTGTTTCAATTAAGCTTATCGCGTATATTGGGTAATTTCTTAATTTTTTATTATTTTATGTAATTACTGTTGAATATTATCTTTATCACAATACACCAACTACGGTAAATATTTTCAAGAAGACAAACAGGCCACATTTAGCTTATTCTCTTCAAGAGGAAACTGTGGCATTTTCTGACTTACTGCGTTATTTGATCGTTATTTGTTTTTTCATATTTGAGGAACCAACATTTCAAATTTTGCATGATGTGCCTGACATCAAATGACAAAATATTATAATGTGCAATAAAATTGATGTTACAATCTGACAGTTGTAGAGAAGAAGAACTAGTTGCAGAAAATTTCCTTATTTTTTCTCTTTCTTCTCTAAGATCAGTGTCATGGCTGCATACGGGCAGACTCAGTACAGCCCGGCCCTCCAACCTGCAGGACCATACACGCATTACAACCACCACACACAGGGCTACAGCATGCCATCCTACAGTAAGTACACAAACAGCAATATATTAGAAAATCAGGACATGTTTCTAAAACTATCTCAGCAGCAAAAGTGTAATATGGTGCCAGGGCATATATACAATTACTGTAATTATATCTGAGTTAGCATAGCTTCTTTATTTGTTAACAAGACAATGAAAACTGGGCAGAATACTCTTTAAATTATTTGACAAAATTGAAGTCAACAGCGACAATGCAATAAAAAGGGGGAACAAGAGAGGCCATGAGGTAATGTGATATGTGACATTTTTTGACTAAAATATAACAGAAAACAAAACCAACAGAGAACTATTGTCTCATTTCAGTAAATGAACAGATCCTCTTTGAAGATCAGTGTAGTCAATTTTAATGAACAAACAGACATTTGTTCACGTTTTACTGACACATAAAACCATGCATTCCTCAGGCTAAAACATTTCATTAACTAGTTGCCATGCAAGCTCCCAAAACAAACACCACCAGTTTTTTTTAAACTGTTATTAAATGGTTAGTTCAGATATTAGGCTTTGGTTAATAGACTTTGTCCCTGCCTGCTGTTTGGGTTTATCCAGAGTGCAACATCAATTTTCTGATGTTTTTATTGTAGACATTAAGACGGAGGACGGTCTGAGTCACTCTCCAGGACAGACAGGAATACTGGGCTACTCCAACTTCAGCGGAACGCCTCCGAGTCAAAGTCTCTACAGCTACTCTCACACACACGGTTAGTCGGAGACACTGCACGCACCGAGGACTAACAGTTGACAGACTTTTTGTAAAAGACTTTTGATTTAACCACAGGAGCATCCATTGCATGCTGTAAGTCCCCCTCATATCTCTTCTCCTCTAATCTCCTCTTTGCCGCCACACCTGTTCTCTATTAGCTGTGGTCTGGGCTCCTGGCGTCAAAAGTCTCTTTCCCCCCACTCCTCTTTTCTCAGGGTCAGGCCCCCTTTCTTCACTCAGACCAACAACACAGCATGCAAGCGCTTGTTTGTTTCTCAAGAAAAGAAGAAAAAAAAAGAGCGAAAAAAGAATCAGAAAATATGTGGACACAAAGAAGGAGAAATAAAGCAGGCGGGGCGGGGGGGGGGGGGGTGGTGTGGCTTTAACAAAAGCTTGGCAAAGTTTTTCTTTTTAGATAAACACGTGCTTAGATGAAGATGTGTTGTTCTTCAGAGTGTGTGCAGCTCTCTACATGTCGGTGTGTGTGTGTGATTGAGGGTGAGGGACGTTGCTGTACACATTCCTCAATTGTCCGGCGCCCAAAGCCTGACTCGCTCAATGCGGCTTTATGGCTTTGAAACTAGTGTGAAATTGACCTTGTGTGTGACCGGGGAAAGGTTAAGGGGCATTTTACGGAGGGGTGAGCAGGTTTAATGTTGCAGACGCAGCATGAGATGTTTCCATTGTACGAATGAGACACAAGAAGAACAAAACCTTTGCAGGGTCCTATAGATACGTAACATAGATGCGATTTTGTACATCATCTATGATTTTTGAATAGCATTTTAGATATTAATACACACATATTATTAACATAAATAATATGTACATATTAACACAAACTTGAATGATTCATTTTCCCTTTTAAATCATAAACAAGTGGAAATGTGATCATTTCTACAGCTTATGACCAGGCAAAAACATTCAATAGCAAAACAATAGCATTTTTATATAGCATATTTTTCTGACTATAAGGTGCAATATCACTGAACGGGTCTGCTTTCATACATACAAGTGCATTAAGCAAAACTAAACAGTCAGATAACTCCAGCTTTATTCAACTCATTCACAATAACCACACAAAATCAGTTTGACGTCAGTAAGTACAACCAAAAGTAATACATAAGGTGCACTGTATTGTAAGGCTCACTGTTGATTTTTGACAAAATTAAAGGATTTTAAGTGTGCCTTATAGTATGAAAAATGTGGTACATAATCAACAAATAATTCTGTATATATTTGATAAAAAATGTTGATTTTTTTTGTTTGTTTCTTGTTGCTGTAAGGCAGTTATCCATAACTAAAGAATTTTAGTTAGCATAATTAGCTAATTTTAGCAGTTAAGTTGTACAACATTCATTCATTCATTCAACCTTTATTTAGGCAGGTTAATCCCAGTGAGCCTCGAGGACTCATTTACAAGAGAGACCTGGCTACAAACAAAGAATGATGACAACAGCAAGAGTAGATTTTCCTTGGACAATCAACAATAGACAATCATAAGAGAGAAATACATTTATTTAACAAGTTAAAACAAATATATCAAAGTAGCAAAACAGACAAATTATAAGGCAGATGTAGAAAATCAAAAACAGGAACATGTCTGCATTGGTTTTTGCCAGGATTCCAACAGATTCTTAAAAGCCATTTAGAGAGGTCAAGGTTGAGAGCTTCAGAACTTTTTGTAAGATATTCCCTGAAGCAGTATGAAAACATTACTTCTAAACTTTGTATTTTTCTGTAGTTTTAGCCCATATTTGCTCTCATAGTATTTTTTTTTCTTTGCAGAGCTTACGTTTGCCTCTCAACAGATGGATCTTGTTCACAGAATTACTCACTTTGTAATACTGCGATGATAGGTGGTCTTTTATGAAGGGACATAAAAACATCAGTCGTTTGAGACATTTATTCTAAGATCATGTTTAATTATTTTCCAAACACACATTAACTTCTGATCAGCTTTTGTTTTTCTACCTTTGGAGACAATCCTTGTTTTCCATTTTACCGTCTCCTTAAAGAATATTCATATGTGAGACATTACGCAGGAATGTAAATATTCATGCAAACCGGCTTTTGGTGGAACCCTCCGACAAACTGCAACGCTCTTTGGGGCTGTGCTTTGTTACAGAGCCGCTGTCAGACCTACAAACAATTTTTAAAAGTGTAATTAGAGTTTGAGAGACATTGTTCCCAAACAAAATAAATTTGTTTGAATATTCTTGGGCATAAATCGTTAAATGTGAACTTCAAACGGTAATAAATTGTCACAACATTCAAATATTTGTATGATTTAAGAAACATTCCATGTCATACGCATAAGGACAGTGCAGATCCTTCAAAAAGCCTTCAAAAACTCAGTGTGTGTGTGAAAAACTGAAACCAAATGGTGGTCTTTCTGTGTTTACCTCATAGGCCTCCTGTATTTTTCTTGTTGTCGTTCTGTGAACTTTTGTGCTGTTCGCCAACGTTTCTGCCACTGAGTCATCATCCCTTTCTGTCTTCCATTAAGGCAGAGGTTCTCAAACTTTTTAGGTTCAGGGACCCCTTCCAGGGGAGTAAATCTTTCAGGAACCTCCTCATAACTCTCATGTTTGCTGGTGAAGATTCTCAGTCATCCAGGACATGATAAAATAAAATAAAAAACGTTCAATACAGAAACAACTGGACTTTATTAGTAACAGAAGACGTTTCGCTCTTCATCCGAGGAGCTTTCTCAATTCAAAGGGCAGTGAGTGTGGGGTCAGGTTATAAAGGCTGAGTAAGATAAGATACACACATACATATGTCGCTTGACAAATCACATATCACACCTTAAACAGTAGGTGTTTCCTAAGGTCTGGAACTTGGCAACATGTTGGGGATGAGCTCGGAGGAAGCTAATAAGCACAGACCAGTGGAAAGCCCACAAATCTGGCCATTTTGGATATCGAAAGTACGAAATACCAGCAGAACTCAAGGCTGCACAAAAAACAACTGTGGCTTATCTGAATCTGGCTCCACTGTTCGGCCTTGAAGCAGGCCAACTTATCAAATTTGGATGTGTGCAAACTAAGAAGGCTCTGCTCTATCAGGACTATGGTGCTATCTGGAAGTGCTTCATAAACAAATCTCACCGTCTTGTTGTCAAATGCATATGTAATATGTCTATGAATGTGCTTACTGGTAAGTTTTTTTAATGTCTTAAATCGGGTCCTGACAAGGGAAAGGTGTGAAGAGTTCTTTTTTTTTAATACCACTATCCTTTCCTCGTTTCCCCTTTTGTATCTAAAGAATAAGGGGCCGCTCTCCTAGTAGTCGCAGCCATGTGCACTCTGCCCATCTTTCAGATGACTGTACAGAATATTATCTTGCTGTACTTTGGTGCAATGATAATAAAGCTTATTCTGATTCTTATAATCCACCAGAGTGTAAAAATTCTCTATATAGTTGGTGCCAGCTAAAAGTTGTTGATTTTTTTTTCCATCTTCATTCAATAGCTAAAAAAGAATACATGTGTTTGGCATTGAGCTAGCTTTGTTACTGAGATTGAAGATGAATAAGCCAAGAAAACCATAAAAAAATAGTTTTAAAAAAAAATGCACATGTTGATTTCATTAAATAAAAAGTAAAAATGCATTACCATATCATCAAATCAAACGCCTGGCATCCGTTAGTTGTGGAATTTGTTTATATTTTGTCAAGACATCACAACTACGGTAATAGGATTTGTCTTTTAACTGTTGCTGTTGTACTTTGCAAAAATATGTGTAACTGAAATGGCTGTACTCTTGGGTCACAAACACATGCAGTTGAAAAATTTGCTGACATGAACAAATATCAGTGCTTTTAAATGCTGCACAAATAAATAATAAAGTCTTTAACGCTCCTGAAACACTTAACACAACAATTTTCTTATGAGTATAAACCTAACCTTCTCTAAAGCTTTTCGCCAACACTGGAGTTACTGTAAATTATGACTACAATAAATGATTTGCTTTGCTTGCTCCATTGTATTTGACACATGCATATTGCTGCACACAGCCTCCCAGGAAAATTATTAATGGATTGTATATACGGCACAAAGTCACCTTGTTAACTTTGCTGGATTCCATTGCTTGTTTTAAAGGCTTTTTTTTTTAGCTTGTAGAATAATTTCATGACCATCAAAAATCTCAAGCAGTTAAGCAGCTACTCGTTGCTAGTCTTTATGCACTTTTTTCCTGTACAAGTCATTTTTTATTGCTTTTCTGATAAATATTAAAATAAATAGCTCCAAAGAGGCAGAAAAAAAAGAAAGAAAAAAAAACGAGTGTGTGCAAGTGCTTTTTGTATTCCAGATGAAATGATAATTTCAGCCTCAAATGCTTCTTTGTACTTTGGTATTGATAAATATATATTGATAAATATAAACAGTATTATTTGAGATGATTTTCTTGCACACGTGGCCTCTCAGTTGTTTCTGTATGTTCTGTCATCAATTTCACTATAAATGTCTAATTCCTTATGATATTAAATCTTATCAAACATATTTAACAAAATAAAAATAAGGCAGAATATGAATCTAAATTACGGAGCCCCTGTATGCTACATACCACAATGTTATGCATACAGTCAATTAGTTTTATGCAAATACCAGATTAATTTGAGGAAAACATTGATGAATCGAGTTCTATATATACTATTATTTTTTTTATCATCACCCATTACTTAACAGGTGTGTACCTTACTTTGATAAATGTTAAATGCCATAGACCAGTCCTTTCTAGAGCTTAGTATTGATTTGTATGTTTGGTCAATCAGTCCAACCTTAAAGAACACTGTTTTTTTTCTCTCTTTAAAATACTAATTGTAAAGAAGTTCATTATTTTTAAATGATTTATTCATAGAAATGTTAGTATGGTAGAGAAAAGTCCTGTAGAAGAGAGCAATTTCTTTCAAAGAATTGGATGAGTGAGAGACATTATAAAATCAAGACATTGGGTTTTACTTACACATTCAAGGGCTGCCACGCTGGCCACTGAGCTTTCAGTTTGATGACTGTTAGAACATCATCACCCTTCAGTGAGAAAGAGACACAAAAGTTAAATATTAATTAATTCAAATAATGTAGTTGTCACTCTTGAGCAACTTTGTTTTGGCAGTACTGGTAAATGTTCAAAAAACACAAGTGGAAGGCTTATCCAAAAATACATTGAAGTGTATATATGCGATGTGTGCATTAAAAGGGGTGTTGTCTACGTTTATTTATTTATTTTAATATATAAACATGAAAAAAGCAAATACTTGAACTATTGAAATCAAATGAATAACTGCTTTTACATTTAAGATAAAACTTTGAAACATAACATGTAAATCTGACACAAATAAGGACAATTTACTGATCTAAAAAAGCTAAGTCTGGTCCTCTGGACATTCATTTACTGATATTCTCTGAAAAAACAGTTGGCAAAAAAAATTGCTTCATGGCCGACAGATCACTGACAAATAAAAACAATGTGCTATATATTGCCATCATTGTATGTTTCCATACAATGGTGAAATTGGCTCTCCGCATTTAGCCCATCCACCGCCAGGTGGAGCGGTGGGCAGCTATGGAAGGTTCCTGGGGAGCAACTGGGGATAGGGTGTCCTGCTCAGAGACACCACAAGATGTGCATTGACCGGGGATCAAACCCGGGATCTTTGGGTCCCGAGTCGGCTGCCCTGCCCCTACACCACATCATCTCAGCCCCCAAGTTAATTTATCTCTCCACAAAACCTTACCCTAACTTCAAACCCAGTAGTTGCCATTTCATATCCACAAGTTTGATATTTTGTACCAATTGAATACAGAATGTTTATCGGTTTGCACTGATGCACTTAAAGGATTCCCTTTTTGCACAGATGAATTTATGATGTGCACACATCTCTGTAAGCATAGAACCTCGCCAGAGGGATATGTTAACCCGACAAGACGCCGGCATGCTTTTGTACAATAATCAAACATCATGATTTAAAAAAAATAATTATATAGAAAGACAAGACATTAAAGATTGTGTGTACTTACTTTAACACCACCAATTAATGCCACAGTTAAGAAATGGGGCATGTTTTACAATATAATTTTGTAAGTGGGGACTCTTGTCAGACAGGAAAATTGTAATAACTAGGTAATTTGAAGTATTTAACATGGTTATATGAAGATTTGTTCAACCAGCGTCATTTAAAGATAATACTGTGGGGAAAAGTATTGCACTGTGTTTCAGAATCAGGAAATGCAGGCATACTAGCAGTACTGTCTCCTGTGACAAGCACACATCACGAGACATACCGGTACTTTCGATTTATCAGCACTCTTTCTCATTTTACTTTTTGTAAAATTCAGTTTATTTTGCATTTGAGTACAAATATTTATTTAAAAATGTATACCTTACAGCAATTTATTAGTGTTGATATCAGTCTATTAAAGCATAATAAATCCTTAAATCATACAAAGTGTTTCTCTTGATACAATTAAACAGCTATGCTATGAGCTGGAAGTGAAACCATTCTCAAAATACTCTGAAGCCACAAGGCCAAGTCTTTTCTGCTGGGGTTGAATTGACCTGTCGTAGTCCCTTACACTGAGGATATCAGCCATGAAATTGGCTCACATTGAACTGAGGGGCAAGGCTTTAAATACTACCTCAAATAGTGCATGGTTCTCAAACTCATACAGAAAATCTCAGCAATCCTCCAATGAGTTCACGAAACGTCTTCTGTTACAAATAAAGTCCAGTTGTTTTTGTCTTGAACTTTTTTGAATTTACCATGTCCTGGATGACTGAGAATTTTCACCAGTTTATCTGTTTATTTTAATATCTGAGAAGGCATATGGTGCTGACCTGTAATCACAAACAATATTTGTTACCATGTCACCCACACCTGTTGCTCAAGGACAAGTCCAGTTGTTTTTGTATTGACCGTTTTTGGAGCAGGGACAAGTTGCTGGCTGTCTTGACCTATGACTGTTTTCATAAATAAAATGTAATATTACTGCTATGTTGTCATTTTTAAGTTTGTGTTTACACATTTTTGGAAATATGTTGTTCAAAATTATCTTACTTTACCATAATACCCATCATCTGCCAACAATATTGTGTTTAATACAGTACCAGTACTAAATGAAAAAACTTGTAATGGTATGTTATGATGAAGATCTATCAACAGAAAGGAAAACAAAAATGTTCTAATAGTCTTCACATAGTAAATGATTTTTAAAAAAGTAGAATATTTTAATGTGAAATGTACATAATCAATATTGATTTCTTAACTTTGAATCAATATAAAATCAACATAAATGTAAATGTAGATTACCATTTAGATGATGGTTGAATCAATATTGACCCCAACGTTGTTTCAATATAAAATCTACATCAATGTAAATGTAGATTATTATTTAGATGATGGTTGAATCAATATTGATATAGTATCAGTTATGATTGAAAACCTAACGTTGATTCAACGTGTACGTCACTGACCACTTTCTGTAAAATTTCAATGTCAGGCGTCAACATTGATTCAATATTTCTGACTAACCATATTTTAACATTGATTCAATTGTATTTTCCTGTACGAAAGACTTGTTCGGTCTGAGGAGCTGTATTCAGCTCAGTCTTATAAATAGCACCTTCTCATAGTGGATCGAGTTGCTTTCTAGTTTTTATATGGCTAAAAAGTAGTTTCCTCAAATGATTAGGGTGGCCTTTGGGTTGGCCAAAGATTAATCTGAGGCCAACATTGGCCACCCCCTGGCTCACCCATTGCACCTGGTGGTAAATAAAGTTGCTCTCGCCACTTGCCTGGATCCATCACTCTGCACTGCCATGGACAAGCCAAAACAAAAACCTCTCTCTGTTCTTCTCCACAGTGGAACTCCTACCCACTTGAATATCTTGCACCAAAAACATTAAGGTTTACTAACTCCCGTTCAATTCCAGTTCAGAAAAACACTCATCTTGAAAAACTACAAAAACTTTCACCATTCAAATCCCTCTGCGATGAGGGACATCTACATTCTGCTTGTTACCTTTTGTAATGAATTCTGTTCACGTTGGCTGACACAGCTAATCAACTTAAGATGACAAAAAAACTTGAAAACCAGTTTTACAGGTAATGAGCTAAAAATTGAAGCTGTAACTGAGATGTTTGAAGAGTGAGCCATCTTACAGTACCGTATTTTTTGGAGTATAGGTCGCACCTTTTTATCATTTTTTCATGGCCTGCGACCTATACTCAGGTGTGACCTATATATGGCTTTTTATAAAATAAGCTGATTTGTAAT
>JARVJN010001723.1:24735076-24746482 GCA_031763805.1 Argolebias nigripinnis
TCTTTCGGTCACAACCCAAAGCTCATGACCATAGATGAGGGTGGGAACGTAGATCGATCTGTAAATTGAGAGCTTTGTCTTTTGACTCAGCTCTCTCTTCACCAGTACAGCACCCGCTTTTATCGGCACCAATTCCCTTAATTTTGGAAAATCGGAAATCGGCCAATGCTTGCATGAGTAACCAATTTTACAGTTTTTTTGTTTTTGTTTTAACAATTGTCTCAACTTCATTTATATTTCAGAGCACTACCTTGTGACCATTTAAAACAAGTATTGTTTCTAGAATATTGTTCAAGGGTCTGTTTTTCAACAAAATAAGATTTAAATTTGATGGCGCATTGTGACCTTACAACATATAACAGTGTTGCTTATAAAACTAAATCGGTATCGGCCTGAATCGGAATCGGCAGGTCAGACTTTGTACTGTAGAAATCGGTGATCGGCCAAAAAAACTGCAATCGGTGCACCCCTACAAGACACATATAAAATAAGAAACAGTTTAAAAATGATTAAATGCAACGCGACTCTCATTTCCATTTACACAACTACTGTATTTGTTTTTAATTTTCACATATTATGGAACAAAACAGACTGGAACTGATTTTTATTCACAGCATTGGTTACTATAACACCCTTACTTGAATCATGAAGGACCCCACTCACCCAGCACACACACTTTTTACCCCGCTCCCCTCAGGTTGTGCAGCATTAAGTGAAGAACCACTAGCCTGGGGGACGGCTTCTACCGTGTTGCATAAATTCCTAACCAGGAAAATCACTGTGAAAAGGGGATAAAAAATCACTGCAATGCCACTTTAATTGGTGATATGTGACTTATATGTGCTGCTGATTATCCATGCTGCTGCTCTCATGCTGATGATTATTTCATGCTGCTGTATTCATTTGTAACCAGCTGCTCACATGTTCGGGATGCTGTTGTTGGCCATATTGTTTTGCATTATTAGTGCTTAGATCTTTTAACGTACCATCTGGCATTCATTTAGAGGATATCATAGAGTTTATTTTAGATCCATATTGTTGGGTGTAACTGGGACCCACACAATTTCGTCCCACCTCATGTACCACATGTGGTGAGAGAACGACAATAAACCTACTTGAACTTAAACTTACTTTGCCTCAATGTTTCAAACGATTAGAAAGAATGGTTCATTCCTGAATGGCCCGAAACATCCATCTATCTATCCATCCATGGTAGCAGTCTCCACACCATCCAGGACATCTACCACAGCTGATGTCTGCGTTCAGCACGCAGCACAAATAAGGACCACATTCACCCAGCACAAGGACTTTTCCATCTACTACCCTCAGGCAGACGATACAGGAGACTCTCATCGCGCACGAAAATACTCAAACACAGTTATTACCCACAAGCTGTCAGATTACTGAACTACTGACAGTACCATTGCACTAAGCCACATCTGTGACACCTAATATGTTTATTGCCACTGCACTATGTGGCTGTATCATATATGCCATGTATGTCATATCTCATGCCATATAGATATATATGTCACGTATGTCTATATCATGTATGCCATTACCTTGCCATCATAATTCAGTTAATCTCAATGTTAGTCACCTGTGCAATAACCTGTCACACAACCTGTGAAGTTTATGTTAGTTATGTGCAATATACTGTATATCATGCATTTAAGATTACTACCGATGAAATACTTATTCATCCATTTGCACTGTTATATTCTACCATGTTGTTGTTTACTATAGTTCTTTTGGACCTTGTAAATATTATATTTCTTTTTCACTTTTTGGTATTTGTTTTATACCCTTATCGCATGCTTTAGTAATTATTTTGTTTTTAGCATGTCAAATCGGTTCTTCTCATCCTGAACATTTCATTGCACTGTTGATCTTGCGTTAACCTGCATATGCCAAATAAACAACAAAACATTCATCCAGACCATTTCTGCCACTTTATGTATTCAGGCCACAGAGACAACATGTCCAGTAGAGAAACCCAGACAGAGAAACTCTTCCGCTCTTCCTGGGGAATCCTAAGGCACTCCCAGGCCAGAGAAGATGCAGAATCCCTTCAGCATGTTCTGGGTCTGCCCCGAGGTCTCTTCCAGTGGGATAATTTCAATTCAGTCTATTTCTATAGCACCAAGTCACAACAGAAGTCATCTCGGAGCACTGAACAGAAACATTCATATATAAAAATAAAACCTGATGAACCATCATAGGGACAGGAGGCATCCTAAGCAGATGGTCCAACTGCCTCAATGGATTCCTTTTGATACAGAGGATTGGTGGCTTTACTCAGAGCTCCCTGGGGTGGTGGCACATGACCACCCTATGGAGGTGGCCCAAAACAGAAAATCAAACTGATCAAATGCTGAGTTCCTTTTAGGAACCCCCTCCTTAAGCAATCTACTCAGAGGATTCCATAATCTGTTCTGAACAATGTTGAAAAAAAAGTTTTTCAATTGTGCCATATTATGAACCATGTCTTTTTAAATACAAACGTCACTTATGATACAGTATATATTTGACTGTGCAACTGATTCATTATAATGTGATTTGACTGGTTCTGATGTTTGATTGAGACCAACAAAGATCTGAGACAATTCAGGTTGTTTTCCATGTGTATGACCATGTCATCAGCATATAATAAAATTTCAACATACAGTATGGTAATGCATTTTCTTTCTTTTAGTAAATTAACTGAATCAAAACCTGGTTAGTGTAAATAAATATATCAATTCAAATTCTACCAAATAGATTGCACTCTTTTTAGTTATTGTCATGCTGTATTATAACTTCTGAGTGAAGTGTCCTTTCAGTTATTCCAGGTCTAATGTATACATACTTCGTATGCAAAGTAATTTACTGTAGTAACAAAAATGTTACTATAAGATAATTACCACCAGAACCACTGTATAGTTTAGTAGAGAATTGGAGTTCAGTTAAATGTTCTGCTATTTCAGCATGACTTGAAGTGCAGTGAAAAAACCAGTGTCAGTCACACATCTCAATTGCCATGTTTTATATAGACAGGCAGCCGGTGGAAAACTTCACACAACCAACCGATAACTTTGTGGCCATTTCCCCAAGGAGCATGTTAACGCACACGTCTTTCTGGAATGAGAAACTCCAGTCAGGTTAAACGCACACACTCATTCTGTTTCTTGTTCTCAGTTTTATTAGTAAACAAGGTGACAATTCCCTTTTCACACATCTGGAATTACACTGCAAACAAGTCTTTTCAGGCATTTTGTTACAATCAATTTGAAATATAGTAAATTGCTAAATACTGGAACTATACACTGCTGATAGATGTACTGCAGAAGATGTGCAGATATTCTGTTCATACAAACAGAAGAAAAAAAGAAGAGCGCAGACATACATTTTCTACGCAACACGAGGACGTATACAGTCTAAAAAGAAACATAATATAGATTTAGATTCCCAGGGCCAGCCCAAGACTTATGTTTTCCAATGCAAAACAACTGGTAATGTCATGCCTTCTTTCTTCATAAACGTGCAGACACAGTATTGTTCAAACATTGATTAGTACAATAAATCATATATACAGGTGTAGAAATAGGGTAAATTCATTGTGTAATGTGGTAAAACAGCTTTGGCACCACCATCTTTGTAGCAAAAAGCAAAAAAGCAAACCTAAAATGACATCAAGGGACATAATAAAGTTGAGACACTTTGGAGGATTGTTTTATTGACTCCATAAGATAATAAGACTGCAGACACAGCAGTAATATTAGAGGCTAATTAATAAAAAATGGTCAAAGTGCAGCTTTTAATGTCTTTCATTACTGTTCTTTTTGAATATGTTAATAAAAGCTGAGACGACGACCAGCTGAAGGTGGTGTAACAATGTAGTGCTGGAAGAATTATCAAAGACAAAACAGACATTTTAAAATTTATTTTCTCTGGGTTTTTTTCCTTCCAGACACTCTGTGGCACTTTACATGCAATTAATTTATTTCTGAGGAAAATGGTCATCTAATTAACAATACATGAGATGACCATTTCCCATCTATTGGAGGTTGGGAAGATAAGATCCAAGTCAAATTTAAAGTTAAAGTGTTACCATTCCTAAGGAAAAGCTTTAAAATGACAAAGCGCTCCTTTGACAACAAGTAATAAGTAACAGTTACATGATTTTTAATTATAACAATACTGAAGAAAAATGCATGTTTTGTTATTTTAACATAACATTTGTATACTAAAACTCAGGAGAGGAAAAAAAAATTGCACAAACATCTCAGTGTTGGCCCACACGTCTGTCGTTTAGTTTAGAGCGATGTGAAACTGTAAATGCAAACACAAATGAAGTAAGCAGTAAGGACCTTGAGTTCAACACAAATTAGGCACAAAAAGTGAATAGAGAAAATCAGTACTATAAGCATAATCTAGAACAAAAGCGACAGCGATTCAGTGCAGAATGGATACAGAGGTTCAGTAACAGGCCAGCATGTCCACACATTTGATTCTCCACCTATAAAAACCTGCTAATGTGAGATTTCAGTTTTAAAATACGAGTTTCCTCTTAAATTAAATTTACTTTCCAGATCTCACATTTTTCATCACAAGCCAAGTAGTTAAACAACACTTGGTGTGGCTGCTGGTGTTGATTACAGGGGGTAAAGAAGGATGAAAAAGTTTATGGGATGATCTGGCAAGGCCTCACAAAAATCATGTCTCAATTTAACTGTTTGCAGCGTAACAGCAAAAAACAAATGGGTGTGGTGGGTTCTCACAAGTCAATAGTAAACACTAACAATATATATTTAATATACTGTATGCAACAGAGGGAACAGTAATCACAAGCCTGTGGTAATAAGTTTTCTGTGATTGTAAGGGGAAATGTAAAACAGATGTGAGCAGATGGCAGCATTAGTGCACCATAATTAACAGCCACTGTTTTAAGCTCTGATTAAACATTGGGAGATGTTCCCAGTAAAGTCCTTCAGATCACAGAGGTTTAATTACAATAATAGGTATTCACAAGAGCTTCATATGTGCTAATTAGAATATCCTTTAAAGCCAAAAAGAGAAAAATAACAAAACTTGTATTTTTATTTTATTTTTTATAAACAAGACCATTTTTACTCTGACATCCTTAGATTATTTATTTATTTCGGTTAAAGGCAGGCCATTATTAACTGCAGCCGAAAGGCAAAGGAATGTAATGTTTTTGCCCATGTCTTTTAACACATTTCAAGAACCACTGGACAAATGAAACTTGCTAAATTAATCATTGGGCATACATCTACAACTGATCATCATTTTAAGTCAATCTATATCAAGATGGCTGCCACAGCCAAGTGACTTTAAAACCCAAAAATTGCAATAACAGTAAATTCAGACATTGACCCAACATTTGATGTGGCAGCAGATGGGAATGATCCCCATTTTGAGTCAACTTTATTAACAAAAAATCTCAAACTGCAGGACAGATATTAACTAAACTTTCAAGAAATAATCTTTGGATGTAATAAGTGATTAAGGTTCAGAGTCAACCCAAATCAAGATGGCCGCCACAAACAATCGACTCTAAAAAGCACAAAAATGGCAACATGTTTGTCAGTTTTACAGAAATTCTTCAAAACTTTGATGTGGTTGTAGTTGAGAGTCCTTTACATACTCCAAATGCTACACATCGCTCGAAGTCTTTGCCTGAAACTTCAATCGTTAATGCTAATTAGCAATCAAAGTTTTGTCTGTTAGCAAAATATTTCTCATGAAGAACTGGATGGATTTCAATCAAACTTTCCAAATGGAATCATTCGATTAGTACATCTACAACTTTTTGGAGTCAGTCCAATTCAAGATGGCCACCACAGCTTATAAACATGTCAATATAAAAAGACTAACTGAGTAAATTAAAACACTGTGCTAAGATTTGGTGTAGGAGTAGCGGAGTAGGATTCACACCACAAACTCAACCCATCTTATTCTCAAGGTTTGACTAAATTGGCTCCAACTCCATCATTTCCCAACATTATTTAGTGTGAAACCGTACAAGACGAACAGCGATATGCGTCCCTTTTAGGATGCTAATCCTTTAATCTCATCTCTTTGTGTCAACCTAAACAAGCATCTTGTGGCTCCAGCTACACATTTACCCCCTCAGACATCAGAGCGATGTCAACTTTTAGAAATGTTGAAGTATTCTCTCAGTGAAGGGGAAGTGTGCTCCAACACATCTTTCATTTCTGCATTGTTTGCGGCATGATTAGGGTTTACATGAAAACAGCTCTGTGGTTTTTGGCAGGTTCAAAATGCAAGCATCCAGCAGACGTTAAATCAAACATTCACAATCCTCTTGTGGGTGGTGACATTTCCTTCTCCCTTTAAAGTAAATAAATTAGCAGATAAACACTACCGGTAAAGACGGTTCCTTCATGAAGTCCAAAAATGTTCTGGGACATCTTGCAATTTTTTTTTTAAACAAAGGCAATAACTTAGAATCTATCAAAATGAACGAGATTAAATTCCTTGAATGCATCTTTTGGTTGAACGATAACAGATTTGTACAAATGTACAAGTATAAATTCTTCTGATGCTGATGCTTACCGAGAAGCCTGGAAAACTTCACATAAAGAGTTCTTCATAAATGTACGAATGGAATACTCTGTTCTCAGTAAACATGAAGTACTTCCTCTTCCACAAATTTAGCCAAAATCGCATGTAGACTTGCCATTGCTGAGTGCCATTAAAAAAGGATTTGCTGCCGCTGTCAGAAACACACAGCTGCAACCAGATGTGGGCAATTGCAGCGTTCTGGAAAGTTTGTGTGACGTCTTTAAGCTGAAGCAAATCAAAACCGGGGGGGTTAAGAGTGAGGGTCAGGTCACAGGTCACGTTGAGTTCAGTACCCAGCATCATCAGCAGCATGTCCTGCGAGACTCTGAGGCCTGCCGTCCCAATCTGAAACTTTTTCCCGAGGGTCCTCCAGCTGCATCAACAACAGGGATCCGCTTACCTAAAAGGACAAGCACAAATACACTTTGACAACCATGACCATTTAGATTTCATGGTGTCCATGCTCATTTTAATATTCTAATTGTTAATATTCAGTGACTCCAAGAATTAGTTTCCGTTCCATTTAGTCAAAATTAATTAGATTACACTTCACCTTAAATAAACACAGTATTATTTGTGTTATTGTTGAGTAGTGTCACAAACTAGATTTACATAAAGGTACAAATCTTAAATCTTTAAAACAAATTCCTACCTACAAACTTTTAAATGCAAGAAAACTACAATATAAATAGAATGTTTGCTTAATTTACCAGGGTGATTAAAAAAAAGAATCTGAAAACATTCAGGCGCGCAGCACCAAGCACTCAGGAAACACTCACTTATCTCTGTAAACACCTCGTTGATGTTAATGGCATTCTTGGCACTGGTTTCCACAAAGATGGCATGAATAGAGTCAGCATAGTCCTTGGCATCCTTTTCTGGCACTTCCCTGTAAATATAAGAGATATATTGAACACAACACGCTGCCAGATGTGAACAAGATTCTCTCAGCAACCACTGGATGTTTCTGAACTGATAAAAAATGGGAGATTTCACAGTTCAGTGGACAAACTGTTTAGACATCTGTTGAAGATAAAAGTTACAAAATGGAAAATACAAGACTCATAACACCTCCGAGGCAGGCAATAAATATTACTTTGAAACAAATAGCCTAAATTTACCATTTATGTGTTTGAAAACCTTTTAAGTTGCAAATTAAGAGTAATTCCAATAACACCGAAGCATATTTCACACCACATGCAGTTTTATTTCTGGCCAAGGTTCACCTAGCATCTGAAAGGTCACACTTGTTGCCAGCAATGGCAACCACTATTTCAGGAGGGCCATGCTGGCGAAGCTCTTTCACCCAGTTCTTCAGTGTTTGGAAGGACTCCTGATGACACAAGTGAACACAACTTTATACAAAATAAAACATACTGTGTATGTGTAGCACATAGCATCTGATGATAGTTTAATATGAAGCAGTGGGGAAAACATATTGTATAAACAAGAATTAGAATAGTCAGCTTGGACCATTTTTGTGTCAAAGTTCAACAATTATTTTAATTTATATTTGTTTTGTATTGTTCTGTACACATCTCCAGTGCACTGTAATCTCTAATGTCTGGCATTGTGTGTTAGCTAGTTGGGCTATGCTGTTTGTGAAATTTGTTAAAAATCACAATCAAGGCTGAAAGTAAATTTCTTTAGCAGCAGCTGAGAAAACACTATCAAAATCTATCAACACAAACTGATTTGCTTCTAATTTAACATATAATTTTTTTTTATTTTTAAAAGCTAGAGAAGCGCCCTCGAAAACCTAATCTGCTACTTTCAATATAGTTTTGGTCAAAGTTCGTTTTGTTTTATTGTCAGTCTTTTTTCTGGCTCTGTCTACAAACTTACTAAACATGAAAGTAGACATCACCATGGTGGTGGTTCCTCATATTATTTTATCTTGTAAATTATTTACATTTTCTTTTAGCAGATGTGGAAATGAGACATGGAAACACAAGCAACAAAACTATTTGACAACATGTTTGTGGATGAGAATAAAAAATTAAACTGACCTCTTTTGTGATGTCATAAACAATAATGGCCGCTGCTGAGCCTCTGTAGTACATTGGTGCTAGAGCACGAAACTATGGGAAGATGGAGAAAAGTGGTTATGGAACAAATATAGTATTTATCACGGGGATTTCTGTTCTCTGTCCACCTGCGATAAGTGAAAAATCGCAAAGTAGGAATAGTAGTACAAGTAGTACGTACCGTAGTTTATTTTGGGGTATATACTGTATATCCACATAAATACGTTTTAAACCCTTCCCACACTCTTGCAAAATTCTAAACAATGTTTCTAAACTCTAAATGCTCTAAAAGAACACAGAATGTCAGGAATTCAGCTCCCTGCCTCCTCTGCTCTTTGCCACCTGCAAGAGCCCTTGGCCACGCCCACTTCTCCACGCAGAACAGCTGAGCAGCAGGGAGTATAATTTATGTTGAATAAAAATTCCATGCCGATCATGCTGCTCATCCATCTATCAGCCAATTGTGTACCATGTCCAGTCTTATTTTGAAAAAAACGTGATAGAGTCCACAATAAACAAACAGCGAAGTAGCCATTTTTGTGTTTGCTAATGTGGATTAGCTGAGAAAGCAATTTTGAATTGGTTTGGCACCAAAAGTTAATCAGCTGTATATGTACACAATTCAAAGTTTGAAAGTGTCATTCAAATCTGACCAGTGTATGACGTTCTGTTAACAAACATACACACAGAGACAAAATATATTTTGCCTTCACCTTTTGGCAGGGGATGATATGATAACTAGTCCAAATACAGTAGGGACAGCAGCTTGTTTTGTCCTTTTCATTCTCACATTTACACATTAATGAGCAGATCTTTAAAGTGGCCAGGGACGGTCCACTGACTTTTTGTTAGCTGGAAGAAATTTTCACCAATTGTCCCACAGCTGAAAGTTAAACTGTCCATCAAGAGAAAAGGTTTACCAGTACATTACCAGCTACCGTTGTCTCTTTTGCAAAACAGTTTCAAAATATGACTGTGAAGTTGAACCCCACTAAGTCATAAATAAATCTGTCCATATCCTGTGATGTGAGCTTTTATAAAAGGTGCTCATGTCCTAGAGCTTCTTGCACTGTTGACACAGAACTCTAAGTATAAAAAGTGTTGGACATTATTAAAATTCCTGTGACTGGCTGGTCGCACAAACCATCTGTCATCAACTATATCTCACTCTTGAACTGTGATGCATGTTTACCCCTTATTTATCGACGGTTACATATCTGGTGGCTCACTGACATGATGTCAGCATTTCAGCCCCCATGCCAACTCTTTGTTTGGTCACAGATGAGAAGGAATCCCAGAAACAAGACACATATTTGAAATCAAAAAGAAAATTTATAACCAAAGAAGCACAATAAAACATCAAAACACAACATTCAACCTTTGTTTATACAGGTTAACCCCAACAAAAATGACATTAACAACCCCACTCCCCCCAAAAATAAAAATAACATTTAGAGTTGTATGAAATTTACCATCATTTTCGTTTGTTTTCCAAAAATTCATATTTTCCCATTTTAACTTTTCTAAATTCCATGTTCCATAAGGAAATTGGAGTTTTCACCAAAGTATGACTTCTTATATTATTTATTTACTTAATTTTGATCATTTTGGTGTTCCATGTATATGATAAAGTATTAATTTCAACAAACCAACAGAAAAATATTCAAGAACGGAATTAAACTTGACAGACTGCTAAATTTCTAACGTGTTTCAGTTCCACATAACCTCCAATGATTTGTTTAAGCATTTTAAAATGTGCTAGACATGTATTTTTAATTTTTTTTTTTCATTTTTTCCTTTTATAGATTACCTCCCTTCTCACCTTACAGCCATCCTCTCACACCGATATGTTTTTTTAATATAATAGAGAGAAAGGAAAGACAGAAAGTAAGACAACAAAAAACAACAATTATCCGCAAAAAAGCACAAGGCAAACACACCCAACCTCCATCTGCAATCCTGCAAAGTACATGAAAGAACACAGTAATACATGCATAAAGACTACTAACATGTATGACCTTGCAGTAGATTTCCATAAATATACATATCCATACCTACATTTTAAAATGTGCTAGACATGTATTTTTAATTTAAAATATTCCTTATTAAATTCCCTTGTACATTATATGATGTATATAAGTGAAGAAACAGTGCAACACATATGAACTTAAAACTCGCATTTCATAGATTAAATATTAGCAGCGTGATGACACACTTATCTTACAGGAGAAGCTGAAACAGGATACTGGACCAGAATGAGGCTAGATTTTAACAATACTTTTAGGAATAAAACATGACATAAACTCCAGCCTTTCTTTTGTCTGATTTCTCATGGGTCTTCAGATCTTAGAACAGCGCTTCAGCTATTCATGACCTTTAAACTCAATCTGTGTGACATTTGAACTCAAGGGGGTAAAACTCATTTGTACAAGAGGCTAAATCTAAAAGCATGATAAAAATAACTGAGCTCAGAGGGATTCAAGATGGGTTGCAGACATAATAAGGCTATTTTGTGAGAAAAATGTTAGGGTGCGTGCGCAGTTTGATTCGGTGGGGCACTCGGTTCTGTTGACAGGGCGGGGCGCTCTGCTTGTATAATGGTAGAGGAAACACTGCAGAGGTTTATTACAGGAGCAGCAGGATACATTTAGCAGCAGACTGGTAAAAATACTCTATACTACCGTATTCGTCGGCGTATAAGTCACACCTTTTTGCCTACATTTCTAAGCCCTGCGACTTATAGGCCGGTGCGACTTATACGTCGATTTTTCCAATATTTTGGTCATAATTT
>JARVJN010001723.1:25064587-25074992 GCA_031763805.1 Argolebias nigripinnis
AGTGTGAACTGTGTCACAGAGTAAACACAATAAAAACATGTATTATCTGCAGCATTGTTCATTAAAATGGCTCAACACTATTAATGTGTTACAGAAAATATACATACAATATGCACACAATGATATTGTAGACCATTGCATTAGGTAATACATACATTCAGCAAGTACTTTTACTTTAATACTTTAAGTATTTTTAAAAGCAAGTACTTACTTTTAGTCAAGTAAAAATGTTAATGTGGTATTTATACTTTTACTATAGTACATTTTTGTCTGTTTATTTGTACTTTTACTTAAGTACAATGTTTGAGTGCTTTCTCCACCAGTGGCCAAGAGTGGGGCAAACGAAGGTGGAGGCAGCTGTGCTTCATCTTCTCCACCCACGTTTTGATGTTACAGTCAGCAGGGGGATTTGACCCAGCGACCTTCCGATCACCTTCTCTATCCTCTGCTCCATCACTTCACCTCCATATTAAGTTTCTAATAAAATTAACGCAGTTCTAAATCTGCCTGTAGTTTGAGCCTACCATCCGGTATTACCTTGGCTCATATACTCAGTCACGATGTAGATGGGCTCCTCAGACACAACGGCGTACAACTGGACCAGCTTCTCGTGCCTCAGTTTCTTCATGACCTGTGCTTCCTGGAGGAAGGCCTCTGGAGACATGGTGCCAGGCTTTAAGGTTTTGATGGCTACCCGTGTTGTACCGTTCCATGTGCCTGTCCCAAACCAGACAGAAACAAGTTGCCAGTAAAACCACCTGCTCATTTGAGGACGGCATATCATCACATATTAAAACTGTCAACTCTGTCACAGGATTTAACATTATGTTGCACTTTATTAAGAAAATGAATGGCTTTCAAAAATATAAATATGAAGGATGAAAAACTCTTACCCATCCAGACTTCTCCAAAGCAGCCCTGTCCCAGTTTAACGTCCAAGCGAAGGGATTCTCGCGGAATTTCCCAGGCGTCCCTGGCCAGCCCCTGGGTCTGAGGTTTGGCCACTGGACACACATCTGTTAGTGCATGACACAGCCCATCAGAGTGCTCTGAAAGAGGGAAGGCAAGGCAAAGTGAAGAAGCATTTTAGGGACAGGTCATAGCCATCAGCACCACCTCACTACTCACTGCGGTAGTGGAAGACTAGTTGTTGTAGGCTGGTGAACTGGGTGCGGGAGGTGATGTAGAAACCACCACTATCCAGCTTCCTGATCTTGTAATGTTTAACATTGAGGCCTTTGGTGTTGTCATAATCTAGCACGGACAAGCAGTACGCCCCTGTGAGTGAGACAAAACAACAGATGGAGATATTTTGGATGTTTTAGTGTCTCTGAGCCACTTTGACAGCTGTTCTGTGGACTTAACTAGCAGCTGTGCCGTGGATCTTTAACTACCCAGCCTTTCATCCAGAGTCCAGTTTGATTGCAAGTTTTGTCAATTTGTTCAAAAAACTTTTTTTTTTTTTTTTTGGTAGACAGGAAAAAAAAACATAACCTTGAGGTCAAGGAAATGTCCTTGGGGAAAAATGTCATGAGGTCAAAAAAAGATGTGAGGGAATTTATATAGATTTGAAAAAACAGCTGCAGCAACGCAAGACCCTAACCATGTTTACTCGAAGCTGGGATGTCTGTCTGCTAAAAAAAAACACCCATAACTTTAGTTTGACTAATTTGGTTTGTCTGGTTTGATAGTTCTATTTGGTGTTACTAAGGCTCAAAATCAAAAAAATAAAAAAATAAAAAAGAGAAAACACATTTTAAAATATAATTTCATTAAAGTCTGCTCACTTTAACCTTGAACATCTTGTTCATCTACAGTAATCACATAATAATAAAAAATAATCAGGTGTGCTGCTAATCTTTAGACCTTTTAATTCTGGATTCACCCAGCTGGTCATTCAAACTCACATTTACTCCCCAATGACATCATTTTACTTTTACCAATCTACACCAAGATGAGGACATTCATCAAGCTTTAAACTCACTTCACCTATTATCTGGACCTCCACCTACCTCAGCTACTGTTGCTGGTTTTCTGGAAATTATATCTTATCATTTGCAGGAAATAAATAAATCAAAATCTTACAATTAAATTGTGGGTCAAAGTCTCTAGGAAGTGATCTAAAGGACCGAATGGTGTTACTACATCTAGTGAGGCCTTTAAAGAGTGAAAGCAAAAAAAAAAATCTATCATCTGATCTGCAGGTTTGTCCATTGATAACTTCCCTTCCACTGTTGGGGAAAAATAAATCTAGACCAGGAAAGTTACAACTTTCTAATTTACCACAGTCTTTTTAGCATTGTGTTCCTCTATAATTTTAAACCCTGACCTTCCATGTTCAAATCCAAAAGTGCTTTAAATAAAATCTCTGCTGGGGTCAAAATGAATATAATTACAACAATTAGGCCGACTCATTGCGTTTCTGATCACGTAGGACAAAAGAACAGTCCAAAAAGCCTCTAACAAAAGCTGAAACAACCAAGGTGGGTCAAATAGCTATTTACAGGACTGCCTCAACATGTAAGCAGCGTGCTCCTGCTCATTTATGAGACATTATTAACTGAACATTTGATAGAGAGTACAGAACGCACCCAGAGGCAAGATATCTTCAGCAGGGCTCCTCCTACTCTCCCCGATTTGACCCCTTTCCTTCTTTTCTTTGATTTGCCCCTTAACGATTCTTACATCCCTTCATGCCTTTTCTGCCACTCTTCTTGTGTGTGTGTATGTGTGTGCTAAGACTTCTAGCCAGAGGGGAGAACCAGCACCCTACAAGGCTGACCTAGTTCTGGGTGAGTGATTCACTCTGATCCATTCACAAGTCCAACCTCGAAAAAACAACCCGTTAAAGAGTCCACCTACATCACACAGACTTGGTGCGACTGCACATTTTCAGGAGGTGAACTCTACAACTCGCCCAGAGATCTTTTTTTTTTTTTGCGTGTGTAAAAGCTAACAAACTACTTCATTACAAGGTTTTCCCTCTTTTAAATGATGTCCCTTAAGATTTACCCATTAAAACGTAACTCACATTTACAGGCGAGTGAAGACTCCAGAGACACAAAGACATCCTCTAACTTTTTTTTTTACACTTTTAATGCATTAAAACAACTTTTAATGCATAAAAACAAAGGAATCTAAGTTTTAATTAACGTTTGTAGCTAGAATACTTAAAGGCCGTTGGTACAATTTACATCAACATGTAGCACCTGAAAAAACATGATATATTGCTGCTAAATAATAATGCTTGATGATTAACAAGATCCTCCGTCTGCCTGCATGGACAGAACTCTGCGGACCTGTTTGGTTCAGCGGGGGAATCTTGGATGTTCTCTGTCTGCTGGACCCAGTTCTAGAGGGCAGTCAGGGAGGCAGCTGCTGCGTTCCTTATTATCATCAAGCTGCTGAAGGGACCTGCTAACAAGACCTGCTAACACTGCTAACAAGACCACACTGCTAACAGTATCATGGTGCCAACGGGACCATGCTGCCAAGAGAACCTCGATGTCATCAGAACCACTCTGCCAACAGGACCATGCTGCTGTAGATTTATTTCTTTTTCACTTTTGGCGCCTTGGTATTGCATTTTTGTTGCATGCTTTGAATAAATCATAGTTTATGTTAGTGCTTGCATTAAGCGTGTATAGCCAAACCGAACCTATGAAAATCGTGCTGCTGTTGTTCGGTGTATTGTTTTGCACTATTAGTGACTGGCATACATCTTAGATCTTTTAGCGTACCGTTTGGCGTTCTTTTAACGCATATCTTAGTTTATATCTCAGATCCTTATTTACTGTTACTTTTTACACTTTATATGTTTACTATTGTTGGACGTAACTGGGACCTAGTGTACACAATTTCTTTCCACCTCATGTAGCACATGTGATGCTGATGACAATAAAGAGCCTTGAATCCTTGACTACTTTAAAAATAGATCACAGCTGCACATTTAAAATAATATCATTATCAATTTATTTGTGCTGTTTTAGCACACACACACACACACACACACACATACACACGAGGTGTTCAGGAGAATGTGAGAACTATTTGGGTGGTACGTTCTTTTTCCTTCCCCACAGTTGCTGTTCACACATGCACTAAACAGCAGGAGGGTTTCTGCTGCAGATGCCCTCTCACAGTGTGAACTAAAAGGAAGGAGCTACAGGGAAGCGTGTGCCAGGAGGAGCAAGTATTCGGGGTATAATGCAAAAACAGTAATAATAATAAAAACAAAGATGTGAAAATTAATTAATTTCATTTACATCACAATGAGAATAATGCACGAGGTGCCTGACGAGTGTTTGTGTTCACTGTATGAAGCCGGAACTGAAACATCTATACACAATCGCAGTGATATGTGGAATAAAACAGAACTGGTCAATAACATAATTACAATACATTCTCAAAGTCTAAAACTGCTTCCACATTCTTGATTCAGTAAAACTGATGACTCAAAGTTTTATAAAACCCAACAATAATCAATATACTGTACCATCATCAGTGACCTGAATAGTTGGCAGCTTTACATTAAGAAGTTTGTGTTGAGAAAAGTTAGTGCTTGGTATGAAAAGCAACAGTTTAATAATAATAATAATACAATATCTGATAAGAATAATTTGATAGCTGCATGTCTAAATTTGACAGTCCGTTTATTCTTTGTGAGATCTCAAACTCTAATCAACAGTTTCATTTTTGCACTTTTAGCAGTACAGTACTTGGTAAACTGAAATGAACAGAGTTTTCAAAAGCTGCTAGTTTCATAGATCAGTATGAAGAAGAGAAGAAAAAGACCCGACCCTGATGATGACTCCTAATAATGACTGTAGCTTTTTGAAGGAAAACATCCAGCACGTCTGTTTGCTCACCTTTAGTGGTCTCACTCTCCCTCACCAGGAAGGTTCCTCGTCTGTTCTGCAGATTCAGAAGGAGCCTTTCCGAGTCACGACGAGTGATCTTCCCGAAATACCACCTGCAGAAGTGGGCGACAGCGAGGAAGATCAAAGACAAACTCCAGCTGAGCTGAAGCAGAAGACATTCGCGTGTTCGTATTTAAAAAATGGTGTCGTAATCCCTGCTTTTTACCAATGAACACAATGCACACAGAAAAGAAGTGCTACACTCTGGCTCAGCACAGAAAACGTTGAGATGTACAGGAACATGGGCAACACAGAACTGCAAGAACCAACAAAGATAATGTACTCTTCTGCTTGGATGGAGTCGGATGGAGCCACATAGTTGCTGGGGACGTAACCACTTTCTCCTGTTGTTAGAGAGCGAGCGAGCCACCAGTCCCCCTCTCTGTGGAGGAAGAAGACAGAGACAGAAATTTAAGCATAACGGACACAACTAAATTAGATTTTTTTTTAAATAGGGCTATGTAAAACTACAGCAACTGATTTTAAATAATCACAAAAAAAGATGTATTCCATAAAAAATGACTCCAACATATATTATTTTTAGAAGCCTGTCTGAACATCAGTAAACAACACCAGCACAATAATATAAAGTATTTGGACAAAATTAAAAAAATATTAATAATAAAATAAAATCAGTTTTCTTCCACCTGTGTGATACAAAGAGTTACAAACACAAAATTTACTTTAACTTGGATTGGATAAAGTCTTGCAATCATATGTTTAAAAAAGGCAGGGCAGCTTGTCATTTGAACCTTGAGGAACTTCCTCACTGTCCCTCACATGTCATGTATGACATGTGAGGGACAGTCATCGTTTTAATTCATTACAATTACAAACAATCAACTGGTGTATGTTTTTTTTAGACTAGGTGTTTAGATCAAAATTCCTGTCACATAAAACTAAATAAAAAAAAAATACTTCCCCCACATGAGCACTGAACTACGGTAATTTTTGCAAAAGAAGCATAACAATTTACATATAATCTTTTTTTTTTTGAACAAACAGGAAAACATCATGCATGTGTTAAATGTAGAAGTTTGTAATTACTTTGTAGTGTACAAACTGTTCAAGCTGGTTTATGTTCTTTCACAGATTTAGGCTCCAGTACAAAGAAAATGTTCAGAATAGTACCAGTACATCTTGTGTTTCAAATTTTCATAGAGTTGCAGCAATCCCATGACTCAAACCCATAATGGACTCAAATGAGGAAAAAATAAGCAAAATAGACTTATTTCTTCAATAAATTCAGGTCTTATGTCCAAGAAAAACCTAATATGGCAGAAAAAACAGAAGTCACCCATTATTCTGCCTCCCTTTCTATTTTTAAATAAGGCATGCATCATCCACCAAGTTAACAAAAGCACCTAATTATTCTACATGGATGTGGTTTAAACTGCAGTTTCATTTCGAGCTTGGTCAGATAAATCCATGCATCAGAAAAGGGACAGAACAAAAGGTTGCACGGGGTTTTATACGGCAGTAAACGTCACTGACCTGAAGCTGTACTTTTTCCTAGGAGAAACCATGAAGCATGAGAAAGGAAGAGAAAGGGAGAGATAACAGACACGGCAGACACATCAAAACACGGCGAGGAGACACAACAAGGTGAGCAGCACAGCACGGAGCGAGCAGACGAGCTGTAGGACTACACAGTGGGGCTGTTCAGTGTCATTCAACACCAAAGATGCAGGTGCAGAACAGAGAAACAGTCATTTATGTTAAAAATATAACCAAGATGTCACCAAAATAGTCCCAGCAGCTTCAGAGGCATCATTTAAAATGTATAAAGTTGTTTATTTGCACAGAGTAATTGGGTTGCTGTTAGACTGCACACAAAGTGAGTCGTTTCTTTGTGATTTCTTTTCAGCCCTACTATGTAGTGCCAGAAAATAACACAAAAGAGCAGATTTACGGCAGGAAGTTACGGGAAAAGTACATAGGGGAAAAAAAATAAAGTAAAATGTCACAGTTCTCAATTTTAACACCATTTTCCATTAATACTTGTGTCAGCTTTACCGTGAGCTCTTCTCACTTGAGCTTAAAGAGGTATCAACTCAAACTGACTTCAATATGCGAAGTGTTATGGGCTAAGAAAAAAAAAAAGCGAGCCCACGTGTCAGTGTGATTTGTTCTTTTGAAGTGTTTTACAGAGTCTGACGGCAAATGTACACAAGGAAGCAGAACGCATTAACAAAGAGCTGTTCTTCTCTGGTTTAGTAAACAGATGGGAGGGACCACTAAATGGTTACGAGCACCAAACTCTCACTGCGTTTGATAGCGTTCATTGAAATATAAATGTTGATTTATTATGTGGGCATAATGAATGTGCAACGGTGCTCGATTGTATACGGTATACTGTCTGAAATCCCTTCCTAAAAGCTCCAAATAAACACACATCTGACACTTTCTCTTTGCCCATATAAGTTAAAGACTTCTCATTGAGTGAGAGGTTCAAATTCACACAGATAAACCTCGGTATTTCACTTCTGAAGCAGAGTTAAACAAATTCAGCCTCCTCCTAATCTTCTAAATAACATATTCACTTAACTTTAAAACTGCACGTTTAAATATTTTTTTATGCCAGGTATTTTTTTTAAATATCATTTAAAAATTATAGGTTAAAACATCACTTAACTTCAAAGAGAAATCAACTAATAAAGTGCTGCTTGTTATGTGTAAAGTCTATTCTATCCAGACAAGACTATTGGATTTATTATTGTCATAAAAAAAAATTAGTTAGTATAACATGTGCGTATTCAGCCAAAAATAAAATATTTGCGCAGCTAAAGAAAGGGAATGGTGCCAACTGTCACACTACACCGTCTAAAATTGGATTCAGATAATAGTACCGGTAGGTACTATTGTTACTTGTTTTCATACAAACAAGTTAAATAATAGGGCTTTAGTATTTTAATCTTATTAAAATCAAACCAACGTGTTCTTTCTCAGGATGATGGATTTTGACAAAGTGAAGATTATTTAGTTAACTTTTACTAATTGGTCTTTCATAATGTGAAAGTATTGTATTATAATAGGAAGTGAATTGACTGCTGCTGGATTTGAACCTGCTTCTGAATCAGATTCATAATTCGCGCACATTTATTTTTCGTATTGGTGTCCTGAGATATATATATATATATTTTTGTGAATCGGTGCTGTATGATTAAACTGAGCCAAGCTGAATTGAAAAAGAGGAAATGTGTCCTTCAGGAAATCAGTTTATTTTGATCATATGCAAAATTGTTGCATCAGAAAAAAAAAAATGATGATGAATTCTTACGTGTTGTTCACAATCTGCAGCCGGTCACCTTTCCTAAAGGTCAGATCAGATGCTGTCCGTGACTCATAGTCATACAGCGCCACAAACGTAGTGACACCTACTGCAAGAAAACCCACACAGAGACAGACATGTGTTTAGTCATAACAGCAATTACAGACGCTACAAACAAGTTAAAGGCTGCTTCCAAAACAAGGATTTAGCCGTGAAGGCATCGTTCAGCTCAATGACACTTTTTAACCGTTTTCCAGAGCACTAAAGAAAGAGATTAACATTCAGATGACTTTTAACTGACGGTTCTTGAAGGTCAGGAACTTCCCATAAATGGTTTTTAATTGTCTTTTCAGATTTCTTGGTTCTAACAAACCTTTTCTCTAAACTCTGGAGTCAATAACTGATTGGCTCATTAAAAGCACGACAGAAGAAATGTTCTGCGCCCTGCATGCAGCAACATTAACTCAACCATCTGGCCTGTCTAGACAGCTTGAACATCGAGAACAACGTGGACACTGCAGCACACTGGGTTACTTAAAAAAACTTGCATATTTAATGGTAGGAAGAAGAAACTGCTCTATGTTTCTATGTAAACATAACTACCGTAATTTCCGGACTATAAGCCGATACTTTATTCACACGCTTTGAACCCTGCGGCTTATACAATGCTGCGGCTAATTTATGTATTCTTCTTATTTTTTTTTTTTTTTTTTTTTTTTACAGGCTAATGAGCTTCCTGCCCCCAAAACATTTAACCATGTCACACCTAGGTGCTCACATAGCTGCCCAATGCATTTATCTCTTGGGGTGTGGATCCTCGTTACTGAGACTACCAAAGATTAAAAATAAATAAATAAATCTGACCACTGAAACTGTGCAGGAGGAAGATGAAGATAGTGATCAATGACTTCCTCGTAGGCTACAGACATTTTTTTTAATCAGCCATGTTATCGGTACTGTTCAGAAGAAGAAGAAAAAAGGAAGCAATACTTACTGTAGGTATTTGTGTATGTTAATGGTACATATTTAATTAAAAGCTTAAAAAATATTTCTGTGTAAATATCTCATATGACAATGTGGACACCTGCGACTTATACACAAGCGTGGGCTATATACAGCATGTACAATTTATTAAAAATATATATTTTGTAGGCGCAGCTTATATTCGGGTGCACTCAATAGTCCAGAAATGACGGTAAATGAACTGTTTTTCACTTATTTCTCATAACATTTGTTATTTATTGAGTCAAAATTGGTCAGTGGAGCTTATGAAATTAGTATGTCTATTTTTTTATTTATTTTTCTTTTACACTTTAAGTTTCACATATTGACATAGACAAAAGTATTTGCTCCCAAGCAACTCTAAGTGAACTATTCATAGCAGGTACTACCGTACTTCCTGTTTGGACAAATTCTCAGTTCCTTCATATCAGGATATTGGTTATATAGCGTCAGGGTTAAAAACTAAAAAATCCTCTTTCAGTTCTATGGGTTTTTCTGTTGACAACTTGTCCTTGCATAGGCTTAAAATCTAGGATTACAAATTAAGGATGCATAAAATTTCATACTAGGAATTTATTTTGCTCAACAAAAACTAAGTTAAATTTCAAAACAGCATGCGAAAAGCTAAACAAGACCTTCAGAAGGTGGAATGACATTTACCTGCAATACAGTAAGCTTAAAGTTTTCTCTCTCTTACATACAGATAAATTAAGAAGTACACAGATCTTTGCAAATGTTACTTCATGGAGGTTTTCAAATATTTGTTTAAGCACAACTAATGTCCAGCACATTATTTCAATCAGACCAAGATGTTGAGTTTGACTTGGCCATTTAGACACCTTAATTCTTTTATTTTAGCCATTTTATTATACATTAGCTTCAGTGTCATCCAACATGAGCCGATTTGAGCCACATTTCAGCTGTTTGACAAAATGGCCTGACATCTGACTCGAGAATAACTCTGTATACTTTGGGGACAAAAATACTTCAGTTCTACTATCTTTTTGTCGCAGTGCAAATCCAATTTATCACTTGTCCATCACAGTTTGATATGAAAGGTTTGTTCTAACAAGTTATGATTTATTTTATCCAAACATGAAGCTGTACATCATGGCTAAACGTGACCATCCAATGGACAACGCTCATGTAAATCTGTGGCTGTACAGACAAAACATCACAAACCTCTGCCATGGTGTATGTTCTTTGTTCAAAG
>JARVJN010001723.1:25408519-25421249 GCA_031763805.1 Argolebias nigripinnis
CCGTGGGGGAACTACAGAGGGAACTGTATATGAACTGAGTGTTTTTATCTGAACTCTGCAGTGCCTCTGCGGGCTGGCTACTCACTGCCTTTGAGTGCTCCACATCCCCCCGCCCCCTCTCTGCGTAATGTCGGCGTCATTATGTGCTCGTGTGTGTGTGTACCACATTTTTGACCTTCAAAAAGAGATCAAAAATGTGTTAGGAATTTATTTTGTCTCCAAACCAAATGTGTCATTTTTCACCACTTTTATTGTCTGTCCAACAGATCGCACTTGTAAATGAGTCTTCGAGGCTCAATGTGACTTACCTGTTTAAATAAAGGTTGAATGGAAAAAAAACAACTTAAAATTAAATTAGTTCTAGAAAGGAGCACCAAAATAATACATTTAAAAATGTATAAAAACAATAAACAACAAGAACTTTATAAAAGATATCAATGGATTTAGCGTATGAGTCATAACGTTTTATAGAGTACATAAAGGACTGTGCTGTAGTTCAAACAGGGTTTATTAAGCTACAGTAGTTGGTAAGAATTTGAAAAGTTCAAATAGTTAACTAAATATAACAAACACATTGCCGTATTGGATAGTTATTAAATGTTTTGTTTTTCTGCACTGCAGGCGATAAAAAATACTTCATGGGCTCCAAGGTGTCATCGTTAGACGCCACAGTGTTCGGGCATCTAGCTCAGGCTATGTGGACTCTACCTGGGACCCGACCAGAGCAGCTCATCAAAGGTCAGCGTCTGTTCAGCTCTCAACACAAGCAGCTGAAACATTTTTCACTTGAACCTTGCATGTGTTGTTTGTGCTGTGAACTTTGACCTTGTCCTCACAGTACTTGGCTAACATACAGTAGGCTGTACAAGAACAAATATGTTTCAGGTTTTTTTTACCTTTGATTTTAGCTCATTTTTTAGCAACATGCTCCTCTGAGAGCAAATCAATCCATCCATCATGTCATGATTTGAAGAAGTCACAGAGTCAAGCCTAGGTGAAGAAAAACTAACATGCAGGTTTATTATAACTCTGCTAATTAACAAGCGAACGTCAACCTGCTAGAATTAGCTTGGGACTTAGCCACAGTAGAGTTGTTTGGGCATGTTTTTTTTAAAAACTCTTACTTAACTCACAGATTGTAACTACCGTAGCTGCTTATTCAAATGAAGTTGGAAAGGTGCAAAAAAGATACAGCTGCAACATTCAGGAAACACTTATTTCTTCCAGAACACAGCAAGCACATTATTCATGTGGCAACTTTAGTTGTCTCCATCTAAACTAATAATGTTTGTCATCAGGAAGCCAGTCAACAACATGTGACCTGCCAGGTACAAATATGTGCCAGACATGTCCGGGGGTTCTGGTCTCACTCTGCACTGTGCCCCTTTGTGTTAGGAGAAAACACTGGGCTGTAACATCTGGACCCCAAGTTTCTTTTTCTGACAGAGAAGTCATTTTCTGCACAATGAACGTTCACACCACAACTGTAACTAAACATAGCTGATGTTTATGTTGTGGTTTATATTCACTTTTTTTTACACAGCCTGCTGGCTCTCTGGTGTTTTGTCTGACACTGATGATTCATTTAACCTCAACATTTGGAATTAAATGTGGTTTCAATCTGGATCATATACTTGATCATACTATAAATCGGCAAATTGTTATGAGTTATTAATTTGGTTCATGGATAATCATTGTTTGAATTGATTTTGTTTTAAGAAGGGGCAGATATTATAAGGATTTTATTCTTCTTCTGCTTCTTTTTATTTTAAATCTGTTTTTTTTCCTTTCTCCATATGGTTTGTAAATTGTTTCTTTTGTGTTTTAAATTTGGAATGAATACATTAAAAATAAAAAATAAAAAAAATAATCAATATCTGATGCACATTTAAACGGCCACTGTCAACACATTCATTTGTGATCACACACAATACAGTACCTGTGCATCAAAATCAAATCTATTAATAGCTGCAGTGTATGAAATTATATTATGATGTTCACAATGTCATTATTTAAGCACCTGCAGTACTGACATTTCTGTGTTTAAATAAAATCTAATGAATCATGTAATACATGGCACTTTTGCTCTAGGTTATCATTTGATCATCTAAATGTGTTAAATTGTATTCAGTTCTGATTAAAATTAGTTTAATTTTATGCCACTAGATGGCAGTAATGTTCTGCATCAAATCATTGATTAATATTGTAGTGGCTTGCAGGGTGTCTACAGTAGAAGAGTCTCTGATCTTTTCTGGCCTTTTCCAGTTCACAGTATGTGATTTAAAACAACATTTTAAATCAGAAGGGTCTTATTAAAGAGACAAGACTCATAAACTGAGCTGAACTTACGTCTTTCTCTTAGTTACCTCAGCTTCCTGCCTGTATTAACTTGCTGTGGCTGATGTCTCCACAGGAGAGCTGATCAACCTGGCCATGTTCTGTGAGCGCATGCGGAGGAGGTTCTGGCCCGAGTGGTTTGTGGAGGTGGAGGATCTTTACTATGATGGAGACAGTGAGAGCAGCAGCAGCCGTGGGACCCCTGCGGGGCTGCTGGACTTTGGCCTCTTCTCCAGGACTGACACTCTGGACGAGAGCGACAGCAGCAACCACTCAGCTAGACACACTCCCACTCTGAACTCCGACCAGTCGCTCTTTGACTCAGACGTGGACACGGGCTCTGAAAATGACAGTCACCTTAAAGAGGAGTTGGTGCCAGACTTAGAGGTTTGACGACAACAACTGGCACATCTGGAGAAACTATTCCAGCCCCTCCTGTTTCCAAACCCAGCATGTTGCAGCTTCCCAACATCCAGACTGGGTGTTTATATGCAGAGGATACAAACTGGAGTTCCTAATTTTAAACAAACTGTACGTTCTGTCCCCTCCTGTACCATCGGAAGTGTCCACCCGGCAGTTCCTCCTCGCCTTATTTGTCTCAGATACAGAAGTTGTTATTAAGTTGCCCAAGCTGATCGTCTGGTCTTGTAAAGATAAAAAAAAAAACGGAGCAAAGAAGAAACAGCGTTGCAGATGGGACAGGTGGCACTTCACTTGCTATGAAATGATGCAACTAATCACCACTCTGCCGTATGTCATAACTCATAAATCCATTCCAACAGACCACGTGGTTCCAAAGGAACAGCTGCTGTTTATCATTCATGATGCTGAATAGTAAACACAGATGACGTGGAGTGCCACTTCATCTCCTGCATCCATCCTTGTGTTGTTTGATGCACGCTGCTGGAGATGGAAGAAATGTTATCGTTTACAGTTCTGCAAGTCACATTCACCTGTTGGTTTGTGAATGAAGAAAAGGAAACCGATAGAAAGATTTGTGCCTGTTTTATTTATCAGTTATATTTATTTTTACTGGTTAATTATCTCCTTTTTTTTTTTCTTGAGACTTGAAGTTTTAGTAATTTCAGCATCCCTGTGGTGCTGTTTACGCGATGCAGTTCTTACATTCCACCACTAGATGGAGACATTAGTTAGCATGATGTCCTGATTTAGTAACAACAAATATTTTATTTACTTCATTCCTCCATAATAATAACCAACCAGAGGTGGCCTGTCATACACTGCATAAATACATAAGTAGAAGTACATAAATAACTGCATTTGAGTGCAACATCAAATCAGCCTTGGTGCTCAGAATATAAAAAAAAACAACTTTTTTTTGTTCTGGTTTAACTTATGATCAGTGCCATATGATTATTTTTCTATTATGAGTTTATGCATTAAATGTATATTTTTTTGTTAATCTTTATTTTCTTATTGCTCTCAAAGAGAGGTTTGTTTTGCACTAGTGTGGATTTATGTTCACCTGTGAAAAGCAGAGGTCTGCAATAAATGCACGGGTGAAAAAATGAGGTGGAAACACAGAGATGAAGCAGGACTCCTGACATGATGCTGCGAGGACACTGCTGCTTACCTTGACAGTGTGTGTGTGTGTGTGTGAATGTTCCTGTGTGTGCACAAACATCTTTGTGGTCAGAATAAAACGAGTAGCTGATTGTTAATTACAAATAAAAGTCCCGGGTGAAAACAGGAACCAGAACTGTCAGAGGAGAGCTGTCACTGTCATGAAACAACAATGAGGCGGCTGTAGAAATAATTATAAAGTGGATATTATATATTTGAAGTGGTGGGTTATGCTGATGACACATTTCTTACAGCTCGTTGAGTTCCTCAGTAGAGATGAATGGAATTTTATTAGCGCTGCTTAAATGTTACACAGCAGCATTTCCATTAATTCTGTAGCTGTGAGTTCATTATCAGTGCAAAACTATTTTAGGACTTGGATTGAGGCCCGTAGAACGTATAGAAAACAAAAAAGGGACATTTATTTCTGGGTTGAGTCATTCCTATAGGTTGATGCACCATCATTTTCTTTTTAATGTTTTTATTAACGTATATTTTGGCAGTTTTGAAGTGGGGGTTCTTTGTAAACTTTATGAAAACATAATGTTCCAGTTGTAAGAGTTGTAGCTCTGTGAACAGCCTCCGTCTGCAGAAGCAACGCAACAACGCTGCCTTCAAGGTCTCATAGCAGTTTGTGTAAAAACGACCATCGAAACCTTCACATCACTGTAAATTGTACATTACATGGTGATGAAGGAGGAAATACGAAATACAAATTACAGTTAACTCCAGCATGCATCAAGGTGCTACAGCCAGCTGCTGCTGTCTGCACCTGCAAATAACCAAATAGTTCTGCCTAAATAACTGTGATGTAAAGTTTTATAAACTGTTTGCGTGAACGACAAGGTTTTTGGAGCCGGGAGAAATCCAGCTTGGTTCCAGCGGCGGTCAGACTAGCCTTTAGCTCGTCAGTCTTGCAGACTGTGTTTCTCTCAACAGGTTGTTTACAGCTGTTCATAACTTTTACACAGGACCTCCCTTCAGAGCGGACAGAGTTCCTCTGAGCAGTGCCTCTGGGATGTAGCAGCCTCTGCTGAGAATTATAACCTTTAATCCAACGTGTGCGTTTTTACAGTGAACAGCTCTTTGTGTTTTGTCTCTGAGCTCATCGTTCTCTCAGACTGTTCTTTCATTTTTGGGGAGTGGTGGCGCAGAGGCTAGAGAAGGTGGGCCTGTGATTGGAAGGTCGTTGGTTCGACTCCCCGACCAACATCATCAAAATGTGGGTGGAAAAGGTGAAACACCCACACCTGCCTAAACCCTCATTCTCCCCACTCTGGGCCCTTGAGCAAGGCCCTTAACCCTTAACATCTACTCCCAAAACAGGTCTCTATTGAAAATGAGTCCTGATGACTCAATGAGACTACCTGGATAAATAAAGGTTAAATAACTAAAAAAACTCAGTGAATACAAAGACTGACTAATAATTTGCACAGATTATTGTGTGCTGCTCAAAATTACCACTAAACTCGTATAACAGGAGCTCCTCTAGAACGTGTCCCGAGGGGTCAGATGTGGGGTCACTTAGGGTGGCACACCAAAACCTAAAATCATACAAAACTTCAGGAGTTCTGTTATATACAGGTAGTCCTCGACTTACGATGGAGATCCATTCTTACGCAGCGTCGTAAAGCGAATTTCGACGTAAGTCGGAACATACGTAAATACTTCACCTTATACGTACAGTACTGTATTTTACCAAGCACTTTGCCTATCCTAACACTCTACATAATTATCAAAAAACACATACATTTGGAGCCGTAATGAAGGAAAAAAAAGAGTTAATTTCCTACTGGGAGCTGGTGGAGTCTTCCTCCATCTGATAGCATGTTAGCTCGTTGCTCCTCGTCCCAGAGGACCAGACTGTAGCCTCCTCTGCCTCAGTCCAGTCTGGTCTGCCGGTCCAAACAATAAGGTCCTGCCCTGTATTTTACACTAAGTACTCGCTGCTTCTGCTGTCAAAACCGGACGTAAAACCGGAACTCGACTTTTCAAAAAATATATATATATTTTTTTATTTTTATGGGAGATGCGTGACGTAACCATGAAACGTCGTAACCCGAGGACTACCTGTAAACTGAATTGAAAAGTGTTGATTAAACTCCAGATTCGGCTCCTTGTGCAGCTAAAGCCACCAGACCTGTGTTCTGTGTTCCTTCTGTAGTTTCTTTAACCGTTCTCTCTCAGATATGGAGTTCCTCGAGGTTCTCACTGAGGGTCTCAATCGTGTCCTCCTGGTCCGTGGAGGTGGCCGTGAGGTCATCACCATTTACTCCTGAAAAAGCAGCCTCCCCCTCCCTCCCTTCCCACTACGACCCCCCACCCCACCCCCACCCTTAGAGCTGTTCCTCCATCAGCTGTACCCTCACCCCTCCATCGTCGCTGCTTCATCATCAGGTCGCGTAGATTTCCTTTTCACGCCCAGCCAGTTCAGCTTTAGCACCTCTCCACCCGCAGCAGACGGATGAAACCAAAACCTTCTTCACCGTAGTCCAATAATCTGCCCGGACTACTGCAAACTCACACGTTAACTCGAGATTTAGAGATTACGTTCTTTTTCTTTCCATCAGTCGGTGGGTTCTTCGCCGATGTGTGAGAACACACGCATGTTTGTGTCTTGTCTTTTGTTTCGGCTTCTTCATTTTTTCCCCCACACACAAGTAGATCTGGCGTCTACTCCAAACGTCTGAGAGCTGTCTGAAACGAGCTCAGCGTACGACCGGCTCTTCAGTTCCCTCGTGGCGATCGGACAATTTTCACCCCTCATCGTTCTGATGTTCATGACAAACGCCTCTGCAGCCCACGGTCACGACCGCCAGCTGGAGGAAAAGACGAGGATACAGCTGTTAAGTATGAACTGTGAAAATGTGGGTCAAGACGGCAGAAATATGATCTTTAACCTGCTCACAACTTCTCTTGTTCTGTTACTCTCCCATCCCCTCTCCCCCTCACCCATCACACTCCTTTCTGCTCATTTCTTTAGTGGCTGTTTGTTTCTGTGGCCACGGTTAGTGCCAAAAAAAAAGAAAAAGAGAAGATATCAGGCTTGTTTGTTGAGATTGACACATAATTAAACTGTGAATAGTTTCCTGGCAGACGGCTGGGCTGACATCAGAGTGGGGACAGTACAAAGAGCCCCCCCTCCCCGAGATTATCACCGCCAGCACCTCTCGACCCTCGCGTGCGACTCTGTAAATAATGTACAAGCGTTGTTGGTATGAGTGTAGTATTTTTGTGACGAAAACTAAAAAGCTTTTAGTGAGAAAAGGGTTCCTTTGCTCAAAAAAACTAACACGAAAACACTCTTTTTAATATATAAATATATACAAATATTTATTTATTTAATGTATTTATTTATTGGCTTATGTCACTATGGTAACCATCATTGTAACCTCAACAAAGCAAAGCATCTGCACTCTCCAGCACTGTGCACCAAGTGAAATTTTGAGGCTTTCATAGAGTTGTTTTAAAAAATATATATTATTTTTCTCATCAAGAGAGCATATATGTGTTCATGTTTACTCACATTTACACATAATGACAAAATATGTCGTTTTGATTGTCACTTAAGCTATATTTATATAGTTGTTTTTGCCAAATTCACGTACAATAAATGTGCCATATCAAAGTATTTTTCCAAATAGAAATAGTAAATTAAATTCTATTGGTTGTAAGAAGAGCGAACAAAGTGTGCTAATAAAAGCAAACTTACCTCACGTGAAAATGGAAGTGATTCAACTGTTGAGTCACCCTGTAGATAAATAAGACTGCATGTTCGGCGCTTCGTAAAACACTCAGCCGCTGACGTTTCTGCTCGAACTCAGGCGAGATGCTTGACATCTATCAGTGACTTGTTTGTAGGATCTTGCAGAAAAATAATCAAAGCGGAGCGGCTTCTGTAGCGACACAAACCTCACTTTGCCCACGAGTGTGAACTCTATGCAGTAGATTCTCCAGTCAGATTTTACAACCTCCAGATTGGTGACGATTTGAGCCACACGCCCCGGATTGAACGACTTGTGAATCATATTTAGGTTTGAAAAGTGCATTTTGGAAGGAACGTGCAATAGCTGAAGAATCTGGACTCACGTGTTCATGTTATTTATTTTTGTACACATATATTTTGTATATGTAGATTTCGTAAGTCTGACACAGTCCTGAATCATCTCACTCTGACCAACGAGAGCCGTCACTTTACTTTGAACTACTCCGGTTTCTTTTCTCGAAGAAACTACTTTAGGTCATTTGCACTTGTAGTAGAGGTATAAATATAAAGAAATTCATATATATATATATACATAGTATATAAAGTATACAAAAGCAAAACAAATTAGTTTCTTGAACTATTAAAAACCGTATTTACGTTTTTAGTGTTGCTTGAATGTCTGATCATATGTTGTGAATGCTGCTAGTATCTATAGATTTATTTGTACTGTAAATAGAGATTAGTTAAAATTTAAAATGAAGTGAATAAGGGTATAGACATAAACATATCAGTGGAGGCAGCGGTTATCAAACAAGACAAGGCTGTACCTGTATACACACGTTATTCCTGGACAAGGTTACCTTTCCGTTTTAATAGAAAACTATTCTGAATATCTCGATGCAATATTATTACAGCTGCGGGCAAATCGTTCCTTCCTCCTTCCTTTTCTTTTCACTGCGCTCTTCATTGTTCATTATCCCAAAACTGAAGAGAAGCAGCTTCAAGGTAACACAATTTGAATTTCTTTAGAAGTGACAGGAGCTGCTGTCGTGTTTAAATATAAGAATTTTTTATGTAGCCTATATGATAAATGTCACTGCTTGAAAATCTACTTGTGGCATATTTGCTGCTTAACGAAAAGCAGCTTCTAGTTTTCAAATATTTGCCAGTGCCAAATTTACCTATTTTTTCATAACCATGCTTGTCATAGACAAAAGGAGTTGCTCGCAGCAGTTTTTAAAGATCACAGTAATTTTAGGACTACAGCATCGCCTGCATCATCTGAGCCTTTAAAAATTTCTTCAGAAAAAAAGAAGATGCTCGACGTTTATCGGAGATGTTTATTGAAAATGAATTTATTTATTGAAATATAAATGTTTTATAATTGCTGTTTGCATGGTACTATGTGGCAATATTTTAGTGGTTTCTATAGTGACGACTTACATGTTCAAGGTGCAGCCCGGTGGGGGAGAAGATGGCCAGCCACTCACAAAAAGTTACAGTAAGCAACGTGGCCAAACCTTGAAAACAAGTCTTTTGCAAAAAATAAAAAATGTAAAAAATACTGAAAACGAAATAAAAGAAATCAACAGAAATTGAGTTCACTTTACTTGTTATATTCAAAACTTTCTTGAGTAGTTTTATGTAACGTCATAAAAGATTTTGTGAACAGATGAGCCTTCGAAAGGGTCATTTCACTTTTGTAAATATATTTATCACTAAAGTCAGAAACACTGTATCACTCTGTTGTCTTTTGTTGTACACTGTTCTAGCACTGTGGACATAGTCTTAGTTTTTGTAAGATCATGTGCAATATTGTTCCCACAATGATTTATTTTCTCATTTGTTGTTTTTATACAACAGAAGGTGTCAGCAGTTACTGACCTAATTACAGTTTTGGACAGTAGGTCTTGTTTAACCATGAAGATCTAAAGTGTTAGACCTAAATGTGGCTGGGACAGAGCTCTCTGCAGCAGTGGACTGCTCTGTCTTGCAGCGGCCTCTTGTGGCAGAAATAGTGTTTTACAGCCAGCTCTTACTGTGACAGTTTCTATTAAATTCATTTCATCCTTAGTTTTAAACTTATTGGCTTTCCTAGCCATTAGCCTAGCAACATTAGCATGCCCAAGGTTTTTATTTTTTTTATTAAAAAAAGTTATAATTATTGTGCTTGTCACTTCCCACCACCACCCTCCTCATCACATCTGCCCTGACCCCTTGATCTCTCCCCATCCCTGCGACAAAATATCCACCCCAGCTCTATATTTTAAATGTGACTGCAGTATAATTCTGAAAAATGATCAAAGAATATAAAACTTGCGCTTCCAATTCTGGTACGGGCTCTGCTTGCACATGAAGAGACAGACTGCTTAAGAAACCAGCACATCCCTCTCCCTGCCCCCCAGCCCCAAACTGATCCATGATTTAGATCAGATCCATCACCTGCACAACTGTAGCATGAAGAAGAACCTGCCGGTGATCATTACTCAGTCTCCATCCTTAAATGGATATTAAGGGCTCTGAACACATCTGTTACCGGGTTGAGGACGCTGTCCTGCTGAGACTAACAGAAAACTAATCTCTGATTATTGCAGAGAAGACACACGGTCTGCAGCTCAGACTTGTACCCTTAGTTTGGTGGATCACAGGGAAACTGATGTAGGAAGAAAAACAATGATCACACTTTTCATCCTTTTGGGAGCCAGATGAGAAAAAAACTCAAGTGTTTGTCAAACTTTGTCCAAGCAGAGTCCCAGTCCAGGTTCTGTTGTTACTCAATGCATGCATGCAACTACCCTGAACAAGGTGTGCTGAAAATATATTGAGTGTTTGTGATATATAAGTATTCTGTTTCTATCAGTCTGAAACTTTTTTTCTTTCTTTCTAGTAGTACCCCCCTCACCCCACCCTTTTTAGTTTTGTTTTGGGACTGGCCTATTGTATCCAAAATTACTATAGAAGATTCTATTTTTCAATGCTTGATCAACAAAGTCCTCTTATTGTGTCAGTTATATAAAAATAATTACCAAAGTTTATTTCGGTTAGGTGTGAGAAAAAAAAAGTGCTCCAGTGAATTAGATACAAACTTGGAAAAACAAAAACTAATCCTTTGAAAACTGCGTAGCAATCCACAAAACTAACGACGACAACTGGATGTGCCAAAACCCAAAGCTGATTTTCTACAAGCTGTTTCAAAGGTGGCGTTTGCTGCCAAACCAGAACTGTGCGTCAACCTTTTCCTCACCAGCTGTGGTTTGTATTTGAAAATACTTTGTCAGCGAAACCTTTGGTTTAACAGCCACACAACCTGTGAATAAGTTGTTGGACCTTACGAGAAAGGGTCTTTCTTGTTGCAACGTAGCACACAAACTGGAAACAGGAACGTGGTCCAAGAACTTTACAGAACCGAACGTTGTTTCACTGGTATTTTAGTATAAAAGTAGGCATGCCTCCATATTCTGGGCTGTTTCCACTCTTTGTGCTAGGCAAAAATGCAAGCTAGACTTTTCTAACTACTGGTACGTACAACCATGTTTCTCATTAAGCTCCTTCCCAAAATACTTGAAGGTTCCTGTAGTCTTTAATTTGAAAGGCAGCACATCCCTCCAGGATCCCAATCTCTGTCCAGGTTTGATTTAATTCACTGGAATTGTTGAACATTTTGTATGGATGCTTGAAAAATGAAATTGATGTAGATGATTATAATCAATGCACACACTTGTGTTACACTTCTCTATTATAAAATATGTTTGTTCATTCTGATCTGTTCATGAGTTTTTCTTATAGCTGTTCCCAGTCTTTTGGTAAAGTTGTAGTGTTTTCCTTTCAGTTCTGTGGGGTGTGGATGTGTCTACACGTGCACTTGTAACTGCAGGGGGCGGGGGTGGTTTGGGGCAAGGGTTGGAAGAGGCAACATGTAAATAAATAAAATACAGCTAGTGTGGAGGTGTTTATTTTCTGTGTCAGTGTAATTTAAATATTCTAAAATTTAAAAAGACATGTATTATTCTCTATTGTGTGATTCATGGTACATTAAAAAAGGAAAATGGTAGTTTTATCCAACATTTCAAATGCTTATATCTATGGCTTCTGGTGATATCCGTTCCATTTTATAGATTTGTCAGCACAAAATGCAATAAACCAATATCATTTTATTACAGCAAGTGTGTCTGGAGTTTTTAATTAAGTCTTGTTTGGACAATGTACAACGTACAAATGAAACACAATGCAAAACTATAAAACGCCTAATAGATGACTGGAAAACCAAAAGGTACTTCATAAGCCCATTGCTTAACTGACTCATAAAAAGACAATAAAATTCTGCAGGCAAACATTTGAAAACAGACCATTAGTTGGGTCTGAGTAAATTATTAAAGTTTACCAACACAATAATGAGGGAAAATTAAAACTTCTACAAATTGTCTCTAGAGTTTAACATTACAAAACTGGTAACTTGGTCATTCAGACAAGGATGTGGTGTCTACTTCTATCAGGAAAGAAAAACCGTACATATTTTCATTACAGCTCGTCAGTAGTGGCGAGGATACATTGACATGGGTGGGCCCTGGCCCATGTTGGGTGCAGCTCTTGGGGGTGGTTGCTGAGAGGAGCCCGAACCCACTAAAGTATTGAGGGACGGTCCACTTTGAATCAGTGTGTCCAAAGCTTTCTGGACACTAGGGTTGTTAAAATTGATCCCTGAACTTGCCACAGGGGGTCTCTGATCAGCTGATGGTCGGCCTGGTTGGGAGGTGTAGGTCTGGGATGCAGCTGGAGGACCAGACATAGATGGACGAGAGGGGTTTTGAGAAGAACCAAGAGAGCTATAGGGGTGTGGCTGGGAGGCACTAGCAGAACCAATTCCACTGCTGCTTCCTTGTGACGGCCCAGAGCTGCTGTTAAACAGACTGAGGATTTTGGCTTGAAGCTCCTGCTGATTATTCTGCTTAGTTGAAGCACTTGGACCAGCTGACAGATGACTTGAGGAGGTAGGAGCAAGAGCTGATGCAGGAGGGAGTGATGCAGGCAATGGTGGGGCATCATGATGCACTCCTGCAGAAGCTCCAACATGGACTGGAGCTACAGAAGAACAAATTCTATTAC
>JARVJN010001723.1:25799413-25810943 GCA_031763805.1 Argolebias nigripinnis
GAAGACATAAATGGGTTTAGTTTGTATCCCTGTGGCTTGTTTTCCCTCACGCTTTGAGAGAGGAAGACCACCAGGGAGTTAGGGATCTTGCAGTAATGATGAGATGAATGAGACTTCGAGTGTTACCACACACTTCTGGACAATCAGGTGGTGATAAGTCTTCATTCATGTTCCTATAAAGAGCCTACCGGTATGTTCTAAAGTCTCACCACTGTATAGTTGCATTTTCTTAAAAACATAGTAAACTGTAAAACATGTAAATAAGTTAATCTGAACTCCTGGAAGTGAAAAAAAAAGTTGTTGTATTGACAAAAATAATGTATCACTACTGTATATTAAAAAAGGACTAATTCCCAAAGCAGTGCACACTTTATTGCAGGGGTCTGCAACCTTTAGGATCAAAAGAGCAATTTCTGCCCCTTCACTACATGAAATGTGTTCAGAGCTGCAAAACTTGCTGCAATTGTCATTATCAACTGGCCCATGGGCTACTTTCAGTTTTAGAGGGGGGCTTTTCTGACCAGTAGGTGTGAAATTATAAAACTATAAACATCCAAGGATTTTTAAAATTTATTGATATTTTTACATTTTTAGACACATGACTGGATTCCAGCCAGCCAGCCATCCATCATCTTTAATCGTTTTTTTCCTTTGTAGGGTTGCGGGGAGGTCACTGGTGCTCATATCCAGGTCGCAAGTCTATCATAGAAGACTGGATTCTTGTAAAAGAAAAAAATATATATCTTATTTTGCCAATAAAAAAAAAACGAAAACAATGAACAGTTCAGGCTAATTTGTTTTTTAATTGTGAAGAAATTTGAAGAAATAAAGCGTAAAGTTAAACAGAGGACCAGACTTAGCTTTTTTTTTTAGATTTTTCTATCTGGATTATTGAGCATGCATCAGGGTTATTAAACAGAGTGTAATTTACTCTGTGTATTAGTACTAGTGTCCACATATTTGCAAAGGAAATGACAGGAAAACGACTAAAACTAGTCTTTTTTTTTTTTTTTGCTGTGGGTATAACATCCTATAAAATTCAGTTTTATGTCAGTTTTGGTCAAAGCTTGAAAGAGCCGGTGCAGAGGGACCAAAGAGCCACATGTGGCTCCAGAGCCGCGGGTTGCAGACCCCTGATTTATAGCATCGACAAGCCACAAACAGTAAAAGTGAGCATAGTTGTTTTAGTTAGCTTTGCACTGGGTTCACTGTGGCAAGAGAAAAATTGCTGTTTGTAATTTGCTTCGTGAATTCTAAAAAAACAAAACAAAAAAAAACAAAGCTGTCACATGTCTATTAAAAACTAAAAAGGAAGTAAAGCACCTCAACCACGCCAAAGCCGAATTACTGTACGACGGAAGTAAAGTGCTTTAAGGAATCAATGCTGCTCAGTGTTTAGCAACTCATTCCCCTAACGTGCACACAGTTCAGTCTGGTTGTGGAGCTTGGCTGCAAGAATAGTTGATTTGCAGATAAGTTTACAGGCTGAAGTAAAGGTTTCTAGAAGTAAATGATGGGCCCCGCTTAGCTGTAGTCATATCTGCAGATATCCTGACAAGCTGTGGTGGTCTCAATGCACGGACAGGTGACAGCAGGAACACCCATAACCTTTTACTCATCTGGCACTCGCATGCTTTGGGTCCTCGTGTCCCCTTAGAGGATATAGTCTCCACAAATCAATACAAAGTTGTTCTGAGACATCACCTTTATCCACTCATGAAGGATCTCTACCCTGACAGGAACTGTCTCCTGCTGGACGACGATACCCACAGGATGTGAGGAGGCACCTAATGGTTTGATATGAAAATTACCATAGAGAAATGTTACGGTTTTCACAGTCAGCAGATTGCAACACAACTGAATATCAGTGTGGCTATTCTTTGGGAAGAATTACGTTTTGTCATATCGGTAAAATTCCCCGACTCATAAAATCAACATTAGTAGTTGCAACATCTGCGCTGGAAGCGACGAACAACCCTTTTTAATTTGGTCCCCATCTGTACGTGTTCAGGTGCAACACTGTTAATTATTGTAAAAAAAATGTAAAATGCAAACAAATACGAATGGCAGCTATAGCTTTGCACGGCTCTCGAACTGAGAACGCAACGAGGAAATGTTTTCCTTTTCTGTTCAGCGCCGTGGGACGACAGCTGAATCTGTTCCCATCTGCATGTTAACATTCTCAGCACACCAGCAGAAGTTCATTATAAACCTACTGTTGCCTACCCCTGTGCTCCTTCAATTTTTGATTCATTATATTCATAATATTCTACATTGGTTTGTCTCCAACCTTTATATCCTAAGCAACTCTCCCTGCAAAGTGGAAGGAAAGAACTCATTGTTTTTCATGAAGACTGCCTGCATTACAATTTAGAAACCCTTTGTCTTGCATCGTGCTGGCAAATGAGTCTGGACAACCTCTAAACAAAAACTGTCAGTTTCCATTTAGGCTCATTGGGGACTGCAGGGATTTGGCAGGAAGGCAGAAGTGTCTTCCATGTGGAGCCTCATACTCATTTAGGCTGATGGTTATAAGTTGGAGATGAAGCCGGTGTTTTGCTACCTGAACTCTACATGCATTTTAGTCATTTGTCTGCAAGTCAGAGTAATTTTCTTTTGAGCTGACGTTGAACCCCATCCTAATAAGTTGATCTACTATTGCCTCATTCCTCAGGTCTATTTCTAACTGATGCACCAGGTGTCAAAACTGATAAAGAGAGCGAGAGAGAAACGTTTCAGTTATTGTATCTTCCATGCACACATCGGTGCCAAAATCCACTCCTCGCCACCACAAAGCACACGCAGACACAAATACCACACCTCCTTTTCTGAGCTGAGATTTGTTCCATTTTAATTTGAAGCGGGTCCAAGTTCATTAAAGAAAGGAAATCTCTGTAAGTTTGTACGAATTACAGAATCAAAGACATATAATTGTTTAATTGCAGTGTTTGTGGTCCTTCTGACAGATCGCAGTATTAATGGCAGGAGAGCACATCTGCTGCAGTGCAGCACTGGCACAATTGATTGAAGAAGCTGTTTGAAACTGCAGAACAACTTGTGTAGCAACGATGCCCCCTAGTGGTTAAATGCAAAACTGTGCGTGCCGTGTTTCAAAATCAAACTGTGCTTTTTGTGCTCTCTTCAGGTCCGATCAGCAGCGTCCTGGTTAACAAATATGGGAGTCGTGCTGTCATGATGACAGGAGGTTGTGTGTCTGGAATAGGTTTTGTCGCTGCCTCTTTTTGTAACTCTGTGGAAGCACTCTACTTCTGTGTTGGTGTGATGGGAGGTAAGTTTAGGTTTCTATATTGTGTTTTATTTGGTTTGGTTGAAATCAAGTGTTCTTACATTTACATGTTCTTTTTTTCTTCCCAGGACTGGGATTGTCCTTCAACCTCAACCCTGCACTTACTATGATTGGAAAGTACTTCTTCAAGAAGCGACCTATAGCTAACGGGATTGCCATGGCTGGTAGCCCTGTGTTTCTCTCCACCTTGGCTCCTCTAAACACCTGGCTCTATGACCAGTTTGGCTGGAGAGGAAGCTTTTTGATCCTGGGCGGCCTGCTCCTCAATTGCTGTGTTGCCGGTGCCCTCATGCGACCAATAGGACCCAAGCCCAAGCCTGCAGAAGCGAGCACGGGGAGGAAGACTGTAACGCAGACCATTAACAGCTTCATTGACCTCTCTCTGTTTAAGCACCGTGGATTTTTGCTCTACATTATGGCAAATGTTATCATGCTGTTTGGTCTTTTTGCACCACTGGTGTTCCTTTCTAATTACGCAAAGAGCAAAGATATTCCGAAGGAGAAGGCGGCTTTTTTGCTCTCCGTGTTGGCCATTGTCGACATGGTTGCTCGGCCCTCGATGGGCATTGTAGCCAACACCAAGTGGGTCCGGCCCAGGATACAGTACTACTTTGCTGCCTCTGTGTTGTATAATGGCGTCTGTCACGTCCTAGCTCCACTATCAGTGGACTACAAAGGCTTTATTATTTATGCCTGCTTTTTTGGCTTTGCTTTTGGTTGGCTGAGCGCGGTGCTGTTTGAGACCTTGATGGATCTAGTGGGAGCCCAGCGCTTTTCAAGTGCCGTTGGACTGGTCACTATTATGGAGTGTGCCCCTGTGTTGTTAGGCCCGCCGTTGCTTGGTGAGTACACAATCCACCGCCTGACTAAATTTAATGCCACATTAAACCAATGTAGATTTGTAACCTTTGCCTTGTTTGTTTCACAGGAAAGTTCAAAGACATCTACCATGATTACAAGTACACGTACCAGGGCTGTGGGATTGTCCTCATCATTTCCAGCGTGTTCTTATTTGTGGGGATGGGAATCAACTATCGACTGTTGGACAAGGAGAAAAAGGAGGAGGAGAGGAAGGCCAGGATGGGAGTTAGGGAACCAAAGCCCAGTTCTGATGGTGTTGAGGTTAAGCATACAGAAGACACTGTCTAGCGCTCCACACCTTATCAGCGTGTGATTCTGAACAAATAAATTCTTCCAAGTGTGGTCTGTGATGCTTACCATCAGCAAGCATCTTTATTTCATGTTATGCTCTTTCAGAAGACTGTCAGTAAATGTATTTAACAAAACAAACAAAAAAAGGTTAAATCATGCCATTTGGACAAGTTTAAGTGCGAAACGGTTCGTCTCCCATCCGGAAGACTTCATCAGTCTGTGGCCTGCCAACCAGATCTGCCCCATAAGCCTTCATTGCTGTTTCAAGCCAACCTCCTGTTGAAATCTCAAAAGCCAACTTTTAACACATGCAAACAGGGCCCACCCATCCAAATCAATCATCATATATGACAATAAAAAGTTTTAGACCAGATGGCCAACTTGCAACTGTTTGTTAAGCATTTACACACATTAAAACCCTTTAGGTTCTAGTCAAAACATAACATGAAATACCTCTAATATGCAGTGAAACCAGTGAGTGACATTCACACTTGCTTGGATTTTACTAAGGTAAATGGTGATAAGGCATTCCATATACTGTAGTCAAGTATGTAACAAACTCTTCTAAATCTAATGTAGTCTCCTGTTATACTCTGTGTTTTAACATTTAGATACCTATCGGTTATTGTTTTATTAGGATTTTAGGTTTTGAAAGAAACACTTCCTGTTGTAGTGTCCACGTGTTTGTATCCCACTTTGCCACAAAGACCTCACGACACAGGGCTTTTTGTTTGTCACTCAGACTTTATATCTTAAGGATATTAAAGCAAGTTTTAAATTTTGCTAGTTTATTTTTGTATGCCTATACTTTGTCCGTTATGAATTATCCAGTGGTTAAAAAAAAAAACTTTATGCACAGCTTTGTGTGTTAATGTGATAGAAAGCTATAACATGTATTGTGTACATATGAAACCTACAGAGACAAATAAATTCACATTTAACTAAGAGATGTCATTCTTTTGTTCTTTCTTTTTTTATTATTATTATTTGTGTTTTACAGAAATGTTACAAAAACTAATTACCCATTTAATCATTTCACTATTGTCTTTAATGAGCACCAAATATTAGTTAAAAGTACTTCAATGCACCTCCCAATAAAAAAAATGAATTATTAATCAAATAAGACATACTGTATTCATTCAATCTTAGACAGGTTAATCCCATTTACAAGAAAGACCTGGTATATGTACTGTATGTTGAATAATTGTTATAATTCAATTCAGTTTATTTATATAGCACCAAGTCACAACAGAAGTCATCTCAGGGCACTGTACAGAAACATCAACATAGGCCTACATAAAATAAAGTTAATTTATTTGAGGAGCAGATCGCTTTCAGTCTTAACTTTTTTGCAGACTCTCATTCTGAGCAAGCATGAAGGCAACAGTGGAAAGAAAAAACTCCCTCACGAAGAACCAGGCTCAGGACAAGCAGCCATCTGCTTTGACCATCTGGTTTTGAGAGGAACAGATACACAATGGCAGGTCAAAAATCACATGCTAAAATAGAAATAATCTTAAATGCATACACATTTCATTTGTAACAATTCACTGAGGTCAATTTGTTCTCCAGTAGTCTAAGCAGTTTGTTAAGCAACCCTAAGTATAGGATTTATTTTTAAAAAAAGAAGCCAATAAACATAAAGCTTGCTGCTCAATAAGACAACGAAGTAGATGAGCACGGTGCCGCAGTTGGTAGAGCTGCCACAGCTTCTCAGCGAGCAAGTAGCCGAATCAAATCCCACCCGAGGGCTTTTCAGGGTGGAGTTAGCATGTTCTCTCTGTGCACGGTTTTCTTCAGGTACTCTGGTTTCGTCCCACAGACCAAAAACACACGCATGTTAGGTTTGTTAACTTTAAACCAGGGGTCTTTTAAACTTGTTAAACTTTTGCAGGGACCCCCTCATAACTCTCATGTTTTTTCAATAATTTTCTTCAGTTTGTCTCTTTAATGCAATGGAAATATTTGTGTAACATAAATACTTAAGATCTGTTCACTAATAGTGTTAATGCCATTTTTATACTTTTAAACATGGGATATTCTTCATTAATTAACAAAAAAAATTATTTCAACTTCCAAAAATTACACATTTAAGAAAATTAATAGTATCAAAAACCTCTTTAAAACTTCACCTGTTCACATAATGAACATGATACATGTTTTGCCACTTCTTCAAATTATTACAGAAAACTCAACAGAACAGAATCATAACAGTATCCCTCTGATCTGAGTATCAAGTATCGGGGCTTAAATTGTAAACTGATTGATGCTGGAATGCAAATAGTGTGGCGGGACAGGGTGTTTGTGGGGGAGTCTGGGGCTCCCCCTGGAAATTTTTGAATGCAGTAGATGCAATTTCATACATTATGGTGTATTTTAATAGGTTGTTAAACATCTACGTGCTGGTAAAAAAAGAAAAAAGTTTTTATTTTATTTTATTTAACTTTTTGAAGACCCAGAAGCACCAGCTTGAGGACCCCCGAGGGTCCGGGGACCCCTGTTTGAGAGCCACTGCTCTGATTTGTTGCTATTGTCTCTAGGTGTGAGTGAGAGAGTGAATGGTTGTTTGTCTCTATGTCCCTGTGATGGACTAGAGACCTGTCCAGGGTGTCCCCTGTCTCTTGCACAGTGATGAGTGGGGCACCAGTCACTCCTGTGAAAAGGAAGAAGCAGGTAAAGATAATGGATGGATGGAAGTTAGATTTAAATATTTTAATTACAAATTGTAAAGTGTGCTTATTTAATTAGAAAATTATTTGAAGGAGTGCACAAAAAGCTGGCTGAGTCAGCACCTCTGCCCACAGCCCGAGGCCCACAAAATATAAAAATGAAATAAATAAGATAAATGTGTTTCACGTCAGAAATACGCCTCATTGTGACTGATTATTTCAGTGGTTTTAAAGATGTTTGCTCTGTTTATTATAAAGTTGGAGGGACATTCTGGCAGGTTCTGAGTCTGAGTCTGAATGTCCTCCTTTAGTCCTCTGAAATAAAATCTTGATCTGCTGGGGGAATACAGTATCTTTTTAAAACCCTTATGGACAAACTTATAGGCACTCCACTGGCAGAATCTGTGGATCCTGATTCTACCAGTGGACTCTCTATGACGTAAACAGAATATGGGTCTTTGGAAGCTGGAAGGTGGTATCCAGATTCAATGCTAATGTTATTTATGATTCTGGGGATCTGTTTTTATTTGTTGCATTTAATTTTTTTTTGTCATTTATGATCATAAATTAAAACGTGAAACTATTTTGGTTGAAGTTGTGTTTCTGCCTTTCCTGCTTTGTGCGCGCTCCCAAAGCCTGGGGTCACGAATTATTTGGGGGATACTTGATTTGGCACAACACCTGTTCTTCAGCAGGAAACGGCCGTATCCTGCTATCAGCACATTAAATTGATGTACAGGGCAGGGGGGGAAAAAACATATACAAGGAAATAAATACGTTTATTTCCCAATATTAGGTAACCTTTAACAGCTTTTGGATGCACTTTTTATTTATTTATTATTATTTATCGCTCTTGTCCGATAATGGATTTAGCCCCTTTAATTTTAACAGACGTGGTAGTGACTACGTCATCACAACCGTTGACGTTCTCTCCTCGCGCGCGCTGCTCCAGAGCAGCCGTTTGAGCAGGTAAAGTGAAAACGCAGTTCAATATTTGCTTCTTATTTTTATGTATATAACATTTAAGGTACTGACTCGGTGTTTTTTCCTTTTTTTGTTGTTATTGTGACTTAACTGGGTAAGTTTAACTAATAGCTAACTCTAGCGTAAAACTGGTTAGCTAAAACCGACATACCCACCGAGCAGGTAGCTAAACCATCTTCTTGACTAGTCAAGAAACCACAAAACCCTGAAGGTAAACCCGACTTTTTTTTTTCCTTCTTCACATTTTATGTAATTTTTTTAAGCACTTCGGGTTGTAGTAGAGTAAATTTAAGAAACAGGCTTTTTGTGTGTGTCTGTTTTAGGATGGAAAGAGGCTTTAAATTCAAGCTGCTGATGCCTCCCAGAGCCAGCAGCGGCATAATTAACGCAGTTCGACCTCAGGAAATACCTGAAAACTCTGGAGATTTTCTGAATACCACACATCAGGTAAGTTATTGAATAAACTCCACTATAATTATCTTTAACAGTATAATGTCGTACCTGTAGCAAAAAATGGCCACTAGCTCCAAATGTTCCTTTAAAATAATGTTTGAACTAGATAAACATTTTATAGCAGCTGTTATTCCTGTTTGTTTCATGATTTAACAAAGTATTTGCAAATTTTTATATTGCTATTTTTAACTTTTTGGGCTTTTGTTCAGAATTCTGAATATTTCATCCCTTTTTTAAGTTAAATACAATACAAATAATAAAAAAAAAAAAAAATAATATACCCAGCAAGGTAAGATTTATTGCTCTTTTTCAGGGTTATAATTTATGCCACAACAAAGAGCCGGACATGCCTTTTGTCAATAAAAGTGTGGTTGCACCATCTAAACCATCCAGACAAGGTATATTTTATCTGACAATAAATGTAATAAAATATCCCTGTGAGTGTAGTGTATATTTTGATGAACTAATTACTAATTCTTTTCTAAAGACTTTCCTAAGATGAAAGCTTTGTCACCACTGGAAAGGGAAGCGGTAATATTTTTATTCTGTCCACTTGGCCTACTTTTGGTCCACAAATTGTTTATTGTTAAGTGTGTCTGTTAACTTCCTTCTATTGTGAATATTCCCCAGAATAATTGCAATCCCAGTGAGCTTTATACCAAGCTGTTTGATGAAGTAGATAAGATAAAGTCCTGGAAGTTCAAAGTTGACACTGACACAGTCCAGAAAGAAAGAAGTCTCCAGGATAATAAAAGAACAATTGAAACTCAACGCCAAGCCATTCAGGAATTGCAGGTGTGCATCTGAGAAACAGTTTTTTTTTCTTTTCATCTCTCATCCCACATACTGTGATGAATTTTATTTTTTTTAAGGCTCATTGATCTTAAGTATTTTATCTTTACAGTTTGGCAATGAAAGTCTTAGCATAAAGCTGGAAGAGCAAATAAGTGAAAATGAGGATCTAAGAAACAAGTATGTCTGTTTTGAAACTGGAAAACTCCCACCATACACATACTTTATGCAAAATTTATATGAACATAAAAATCTGTTTGGTAAAAGCAAATACAGTGTTTCTGCAACTGCTTTTCTAACAGTAAAATTTTATGTTTTACATACAGAAATAATGCAACAAGGAACTTGTGTAATATTCTCAAAGAAACCTTTCAGTGGTCCACTGACAAAATGCATTTATGTAAGTAAATGTATATTTTATTTTCTATCAGCCCCAGTATCAAATGTATAAAAAAAATGAAATAACACATAACCTTTTTGTAGTTGAATCTGAAAGAGAAGAAACTCATCACCTCTATGTGGAAAATAGTGAGCGTATTCAGGTAAAACTACTAAATTTACATCCATCCATTATTTTACCTGCTTCTTCCTTTTTTGGGTTGTGGGGGGTCACTGGTGCCCATATCCAGGAGAAACTTTGTGAGAGGCTGGGTATGCCCTGGACAGGGCTGCAGTCCATCATAGGGACACAGAGAGACAAACGAGACAAACATTCACACCTAGGGATAGGCCTGTCACGATAAACAATAAATCAATTAATCTCATGATGAATGAAAATTATCAATCTCATTTTCATTTACCAGCTTTATCGTTTCTTCATGTCTTTCTACCGAAGACATGGTTCAACTCTGGTGCTCTTCACTGACCCCTCCCTTTCTCTTCTCTCTTTAAAATCCATTTTAACCATCCAAAATCGCGTTTTTAGATCGCTAAAAGTAGCTAAGCTGAGAAGATAAGTTACGAGCGAAGCTAACAGGCCGACCTCGGGAATAAACCTCCGTCTTGTTGAGCTCCAAAATTCACGGTTGAAACCTGTGCCTTCGTGTAAAAAGTTGTTTTTCTCTGCAAAAAGAAGCTGAGAAGCTGTTTACCGATTTTTTATTAAAAGTTTTGTGTGAAAAATGCTATGTTAAAGAGCTCAAATCACCAAGCATCCGCCATGTCAGCCCATGTCACGTCAAGGGCCCTCCCACCCATTTTTCTTAAAGACACTGCTCAAATATCCATCCGTTGGTTCAAACAATCTTATACTGCCATCAAGTGGTCAAAAATGGTACTACACCCCAAACCACTCACAATTTCTTCTAAAATTGGACAATTATTGATAAATTTCAAACAATATTATCGTTTATCGCAATCATTTCTGAGACAGTTAATCGCCCAGCAAAATTTGTTATCGTGACAGGCCTACTAGAGACAGTTTAGAGTTACAATGTTTTTGGTCTTTGTGAGAAAACCGAAGAAAACGTTTATTCAGAGAACATGTAAACTTCACCCAGAAACTAAATTACTAACTTTCATTCAACCTTTTAACCTTTAACAGGTTAGTCTCATTGAGCCTCGAGGACTCATTTACAAGAGAAACCTGTTTAAAAGATCTCATGGTTCATTCTGCTGCATCTCTCCAATCAGAGCACAAGCCTACGAGCCCAGTCGTTGCTGCTCGTGCGCACACGACCTCTCCTCCGCTCCCTCCATCCTCCTCCCCCCAGCTGTGAGTTGGGAGGGTGCGAGCACACAGGATGTGCCGCCTCACAGAGGCCTTTGCTCAGCCTCCTCGGCTGAGTCCTGCTGAGGTTGAACATCAGCTATTTGGATCCGAGCCCTCAGGGGTGACCCAGAGAAAAACTTGTATGTGGGTGAAGGCAGTGGGGGCTCCATGATTACCACAGCACAGAGTACATGTTCACCCGCTCTCAGAGCGCTGTTCAGCTGCACAGATTAATGACACATAAAAACATGTGTCTGAAGCTGAATCTGGACAGTTCAGTGGGGATGGGGGGGTGGTTTAAAACTAATCAGAATAAGCTTTATTATTATTGCACCGAGGTACAGCGAGAACATGTACCATATTTTTCTGGTGTATAGGTCGCACCGGTGTATAGTTCGCATTGTCCAATTATCACCAATAGATTGGAAAAATCCCTAGATAGGTCGCACCGGTGTATAGGTC
>JARVJN010001723.1:25812872-25824789 GCA_031763805.1 Argolebias nigripinnis
TAAAAGCCAAGGTATTTTAACAATATGTGGAAAAACGCAACAACCCCCCCCCCCCCCCCCAAAATCTTCCCAGAGTTCCCAGCAAAATCATAATGAAAACTGCCCAATTTGCAGTAAACTGCCCAATCTGGCAACACTGATTCTGTGTAAGGTTTGGGTGCACATTTCCACATTTTTTGTCACTAGTGTACATTTAGGTTTTAATTTATATCATTTATTACTTTATTCTAGGGACTTGAATAAAGAAATAGAAGCTGTCTTAATTACATTAAAAATTTTCAGTCAATTGTCTTTTTTCCAACAAACAAGCATTTTGAAATGATCACATTATCAACAAATACTCATATTATTTTTCTATTTTTTCAGTAACCCAATGAGTTTACTCTTCATTACTAAAACATTTCATATTTACTACTTTACAGATCAACAAGTAGAACTTCTCACAAACTTGAGAGCTGAAAAAGAATCCCTTCTTCAAAAACTATACACTGCTGAGCAGCGCTGTGCAGAAACTGAGGTGATTATGTAAAAGGTTTTACTGATAATCAGATGGATGGATGGGTGTTCATAGTGAACTTTGGCTCTTGAGCTTTGTCTGCTTTAATTAAAGCAGTATCTTGCCTCCAAAAAAGAAAACACAGGAAACTATGGCTGCAGCCATGGAACAAAGTAAAAGGGAATATGATGAGATTGTTCAAAGCAAAGATCTCAACATGGTGGAGCTCAGCAGAGCAAAGATTCAGCTGACAGAGAAACTGGAGAGGACTGAAACAGTTCTTCAAGAACTAAAGAACTCCCATGCTCTAGAGACAAAGAGGTAGAATCAACTCGGTAACATTCAGTATTTGTTCCAGACTAAATTTAAAGTTGTATTAATGTGTACATGTTGTTTTTATTCATTCTAAAGTGCCATGGATCTTAAAGCTCAACTAATGACAAACAGCGATGAACTTGAAAAGAGAACTAAACTTTTAGGTAGGTTCTACTTTGAATCGTAACATGTTAATTTGATGCTCCTCAAGACTAAAATGAGACTTTCACTCAACAGAAGTGATCAAGGAACAGACGGCAAAGCAAAGTGAAGAGATCAAAATCCTTGAAGACAAATTGGTAAAATATATTTCAATATCCTTGAGAGGCATATTTTTCATAATTATTTATTTATACTAAACATTTCAGTCAAAAACTACAGTTAATGGCTCATGAACACTAAATGTTCCTGTTGTTTTAGGACACCAGATCAAAAGCTATTGAGTCTTTTAAGAGCGATATTGATGTCTATGAGGTTAGAGTCACAAAACTTGTTGCTGAGCTTTCAGAGAAAACTGAAGAGACTGAGATGTTTAAGGTAATACAGATACTTCTTCCATGAATGAAATTGTTTGTGAGCAATTCTTTGTTTCAACTCATTCTTTGTGGTTATACAAGATCAAAATGCAGGAGCTTGAAGGACAGTTTTCTGCTGAAATAAAGAAAAATACAAAATGCACATCTGAGATGGAGCAACTAAAGAGAGACATCTTGCAGCATGAGTAACTTTAGTTGTTGTTTTTATTTTTTTATTTTTTTTAGTATAAATAATGTTATATTATGTTTGTGTTTCTTGATGTAATTTTTTACTTTTTCTTTAAAGAGTCAAATATGAAGAGCTGCTGATCAATTTTGGCAAGCTTCAGTCTGAGAATACATCCAGTCAACAGGAGTTCAACAGAGAAATTCAAAGACTGGAAGACGAAAACCAGTGTTTAAGGTTTGTTTGTATTTGTATTTTGAGAGCATTAAGAGACTTGGCAATATTCAAGCCCAAGGTTATTACTTTATATTTTATTTAAACAGAAATGTTGTAAATGGCATTAAAAGCAAAAGCCAAGGAAAATGTCAAGAAATGGAAATTGTGCAGAAACAAATTGAAGCAAAGGTAAGTTTTGTTGCCTAAAGTAGCAGTAATCAATGAAAACACGAGTTTAGAAAGCTGAACCCAGATAAATGATCATTTTGTCCTTTTTTTTAACAGTGTGAGAATATACTGGAGAAAATCACACAAAAAGAGAAACAGATCAAATCTGTTGAAGCAAAGGTGAAAGAACTAAAACTGAAAATTAAAAGTGCTGTCAACTACTACACATCCTATTAAATTAACATGAATTCACTGGTCTTTTAGCTTTGCAATCTCAGGAAGAAATTTGAATATAAAATTCAAGTGCAAGAGGAGTACAAGAAAGAGGTTGTTTTTTGTTTTTTTTTCACAATTAATGCCACTGGTTTATTTTGTGATTTTATATTGAGAGACCCTTTTATTCACCTGATCTTAAACTTCATTTTCAGAATAAACTGCTTAAAAAACAAATCACAAAGGAAACCGCTAAATCCAGTCATCTGGAAATAATGGTAGGGAGGTTTTGCTTTTTGTAGTTCTTTTAGTCGATATATTATGTAAAACATTTACCAGTAAGCTAACAGCAACCATCTCATATTTTTTATTAAGATCGACAAGCTTCAGGAGGAGTCGCAGAACCTGAAGAAACGAAAAGATGAAGAACGTCAAAAATTGCTTAAAGATCTTGATTCTACGGCAACCTCAATAGCAAAACTTGAAAATGAGGTGACTTTACATTACATTAATAATAATAATGAATTTAATTTGTAACACACTTTTCATTAACAAAATTTTCAAAGTGCATTACTCTGTTAATTATTTTTTTCACTGACAAACATAAAACAAGGACATTTTGTTTGGCAGATTCAAAAGCTCAGATTAACAGCAGCAGAATCCATTAAGAACAAGGAAGATGCAGAAATCAAGTGTCAGCACAAGATAGCAGATATGGTTGCACTAATGGAAAAACATAAAGTGGGTTAAAATAATTTAGCTTTGACATTAGAAACCATGTGTTATTGCTGCATACAAAGGATTATTTGTTTCCTAGAGCCAATATGATCGTATGGTTGAAGAAAAGGATGCAGAGCTTAACGAAAACAAGAACAAAGAGATGGAGGCAGTTGCCCATGCAAAATCACTGGTATGTCACCCCAAAACACTGACCAAATCAAAATAAAATTCATGAAAAGGTCATAATCTAATATTTCCATTCGTATTATAGGAAGCGGACCTGTTAAAACAGAAAACAGAAAATGAGCAGTTGAGGAAGCAGTTAAAGATGGAGGCAACAGAGAAGGTGTGTTCTGATAAAACTTGTTTATTATTTTTGTTTGTTTCTTTGTGCTTTTATGTAGAAGATTGTATAATGTCTCATAGACCATTCAGTGTTTCTAAAATGCTTGACTTTTAGGAAACTCTACAGAAAAAAATCACTTCTTTGAAGAATGAAGTAACTACTGCTAAAATGAAACAGTTGTCCCAAGATAGGAGCAAGCAGGTAAACTCAGCTGGCACAGTTAGCTTGATCTGGCTTTTGTTTTTAACTAAGAAGCATTTATTTATTTGTTTTTATTTTGCTTTCTACAGTCACCTGCCTCAAACTATACTGAGAAATACAAGTTTGACTTCCAGACCAGAAAAACCCCCAATAGCAGCAGCAGTGTCAAGAGCACTGCAATCACTAGGAAAGCTGTAAGTTTCTCTGTCGAATCCATTGAGTCTGATAAAACAGTTGTGTTTCAGAATATCTTATTGCTGATCTGGGTTTGAAATAAGTGTTACACTAACAAATTACATTCTTAAAAGGTATTACTTAAATACAGTAATAACATTTTTTTTTTATATAAATAAGGACAACTTGTGTTTTGGTAATTTTAGTTAACTTTTTTTAGGAATGACTGCAGTGCACAAACACAACTTGAGCTATTAAATTTTACAGTATTTACATTTTTATTGTTCAGATTTCTTCCACGAGCCGGATCTCAACACCATGTAAAACAACACAAAAGACAAAGGTAGTTCATTGTATTTGTATTGTTTATGCCTGCTGAATATACAGAGCAATATGCGCTTTTGTTTCCTGTTAAATTTGTATCGAGTCAAACTGAAACTGATTTTGCTTTATAGCACATCCTCAGTGGAGATATAAAAACACCGGGAGGTGACGCTAACAAGCTCAGTGGAACATCAAAGATCAAAGTAATATGCTGTATCGTTTTGACATTTTCCACAATGAAGAAAACACACATGGCTCTTTTCCTGACATTTATCCTGTGAAATCTCCCAGTCCTACAGAATAAAGACTCCCCCCTCTACTGAAAAGGCGTCAAGACGTTTGGGGAAGAGTGTCATTGAGCTTGACCCCAAGTCTGACAGCTCTGATCATATTGATCTCGTGGTGAGTGCTGCTCATCATTGTTCATGTTTATTTATCACCCATTTCTTATAAACCTGGTTGATTTTGCAATTTCTTTTGTTTATAGTTCAGGTAAAATTTGTTAAATGGATTATTTGACTATTTACCGGTACTTGTTTTTCTGACAGACATGTTCAGAAACACCAGCACTAGCTCCTTCTGTTCCGCAGTGCAAATTAAACCTCCTCAAAAAGGTAAGAGTGTCACTGCATAGTGCTACATTTGATACATAATGAATCTGAGTGGGATTCATGACAAGGAGGATGAACAATTTTTAAAAAAATGAACAAATTTAATAAACATAAACAAACATTTGTACTTTTTTGTTTTCCAGATTCAAAGCCCAGCCTCTCTTTATTCACCTGGGACCTCTTTAAAGATGGCTGCAATAAAGAGAATAAGAGACGCTGGTTGGACTGCTGTGACTGGTTGTGACAAGAAAAAGACGAAAAAGAACGAGAAGATATTTGCCTGAGTAGTGCCAACAGGTCAAATTAACAGTGATAACACTTGTAGACAGATGTAGGTGTCTTAATCCTGCACAGTGAGAACTCTTGATGAACATATATAGTTTTGTAGGTCAGCCACATGGTTAACAAACAGATGGTTTCAAAGTTCATATTGCATGTGTTGTTGGATGTTTGTTTTCTTTATTCTTGTGGGTAAACTTTAAATACCAGTAGTTGCACTTTATTTGAACATTTTAAAGGATGTTTGATTTTCACTCTAACTAGACCCAAAGTAACCACTGTTACATACTTGGAAGATTTCAGACTTTATTACATGGATATTTTGGTAGTTTTTTTTTTTTAAGTTAAAGTATAAAGGTAAAAGTAAGATAAGGTTAAAGTAAGATAAAGTATCTGCAGAAACACTTTTCGAGGTTTTCAGAATTTATAAGATTCGTTCATTTGTAGGTAAAATAAACTTGTAGGAACCACAAAAACTTATTTTAAAGGTACATTTTGTACTGTTGTTAGGAATAACACATCATTATATGTTAACATGAAAAGTAACTTAAATATTTAGTTGCATTGTCATTGTTGTAAAAGCTGTAGTTTAAGATTCAATCTTAATATATTTAAGTATTTGTAGTATTGACAGTGTTAAAATTAAAAGTAATGATAAATGTTTAAATGAAGCATTATTCTATGTTACCATTCAATATTGCTGTTCAATATTTTCCTTCTGAACACGACGACTGTGACAAAATGATATTGTACAATTTTGAATTTTCAGTCTCAAAATTACCTGAATATGTAAAAATTGGGTTTGGCTGTTGAATACTAAGTATCAAAAATGGCACTTTAAATTGTAGGACTAAATATATCTGTTTATTGAAGAAACTCTAGGCGAAATTGAGATGGTTCTGAAGGGACTGGTGGTACATTATCGTAGATCGGGTGGCCATCATAAAGTCCTCCAGAAATCACTAGTGTGTCGTTGTCTGCCACAAGTCCATCTGTTGAAATTGTTTAGATGTTTATCTGCTATTAATAAATAAATACTCAACATTTATCAAATAATGAACGTCTTCTTACCTGTTTCATTTGTGTAGTCAAGTGTTTGATGCATGTACTGAACTTTGTATCTGTATTTGCATAATGTGATCGTAAGCAATGCCAAAAGGATTACTCCAAGCACTACGCTGAAGATTATCGTCAAATTCTTTTCAGATCCATTAAGGTTCAAACCTAGCAGCACAAAATGACAGAAGGTTAAAATCATCAGTAGGACAAATAGACACGTACACTGTGCTGAAACTGGTCCCTGCTTACCATGTGTGGTTGTGTTTGTTGTATTCACAGTTGTAAAGACAGTGGGAGGTGAGTTTCCAGTTGGACTTGGTGGAGGTGTGGTATAGACTGTGTGTGTTGTTAAAGTAAATGTTGGAGTTCCAGTGCTCGGTGGTATGGTTTCCGGTGATGTACTATCCGTCAGAGAAGTCGAGGTGGACTGAGACGTCTGAAATACACTTGTGTTTTCAGCTGTAGCTGCTGCGCTGCTGAACTGTTCATTGTCTGTTGTGCTGCTGGTAAACTGTGTTGAGCCTTCAGTAAAATCTGACGATGTGGTTCCCAGGGTCAGGGAGTTTGTTGAAGTTGGGACTGTAGATGCTTGTTTCAGGTTTAGACCAGGGTTTTCTGTGGCTTTGTTGATTAAATGCAGGTTTTCTGTTTGCACCCAATCCAAGGAAAACATCAGAAGGCAACAAACCAAGGAAGTCGAGACCGTTTCCATAATTAAATCCTGTTTAGGAAACCAAAACATGAGCCAAACACACACGCTAAAACACGGGAAACTACAGATAAAACTTAAACATTTCCCCCTCATTTTCATAATGTTAAATTTCAACTGTAAGAAACCATTTTCATCCCTAGCAATGATTTGTGTGCCTTTGTAAGTCAAAATGCACAATAGTTATAAAGATTGCATTTTAAAGATGCAGATACTTTTAATTATAAATGCAAGAAGAAAGGCTTTTAGGAACACGGATCGTGACTAAACAAAATATACATAACTGACCACCAGCTGTCTTGTCATTTCTTGATAAAGATAATCCGCCTGCACATTTTTACGATTGATTGAAGCCCAAACCCAACGTAAAAATGTATAAATTAACTATAAAAGGACATCTCACCTTGTTGGCGCCTTGCTTAAAGAATAAGTGAAAAAGAAAGTTTTGTTCCTTGTTTGTGAATCTGTCTCTATCATGACTGACTTTTGACTTTCTTCCTGGAACAGATAAAAGGCTCATATGTGGCATGGAGTCAAGTGGAAGTGGGCAGGGCAGTCCTTTGTAAACTTCCTCATTTCTTTGTTACCAAGGAGACAGAGGACTTGGTCACTTCCAGTCCAAAGCTCAATCTGCCTGTTACACAAAGTACATTTTACACAACCGTAGTAGTAGTAGTACAACAAACTGCAACCTGAGCAGTGACTAGTGCGTCAAATATAAAATGTGTCTTTTAAGTCTTTGTGCTGCATTTAAATTTAGTACAAAATATTTATTTCCAGGTAAAATGTCTTAACATTTTGGACAAATTGTGAGTGCACTTATGTACAGTTATGTACTTTCTACATATAAAAATGAACAAAGGGCCAGTGTTTAAAACTTTTTTTTATTATTGTACAAAGTAAAACAAATGCAGCATTCAGTGGGTCTCACTACTTTTGTGTGAAATGAAGGTGTCATGTTTATAAAAAGATAATATCTGATATCACCAAGAACAAACAGGTCAATAAATGCAACACCATGTTGTAAAAAATATTAGTGTCTGCTTTAAATCTTTTTTTAATGGAGTAGAAAATGTTTTATTGTTTTCCTTCAGTTTTACATTTCCATTATTTCTAACTAATGCTCCATTAAATGTAAAACGTAAGCAACAAAAAACATTTGAAACTTATGACATTAAGTTTAAAACAATTGTACAGGGATTCAGTTACTTGTTTATACAAAATGTGCGTTTTATGCATTTATAGAATGAAAGTAACTACAACAGTGTTACAACTTTGTGGCCTTTTCAAATTCTTTGCTTGTCGTGTCGATGTCTGTAAATGCCGAGTTATCCACTCCCATGTGCAGGTCCGCTGAAGCTTTTTGCATGTCGTTTGATCCCTGTAGTGGGTTTACAACATAGCATTAGTTTTATATTGTTACAAAGAGACACTTAGTTACTAATTGTCTAAAAAAAAAAATCGATTGGGTCAGCATCTTACCTTTGATTTACTGGAACAGGTGAAGCATATCAAATCGCTCTTCTTGACAAACAGATCAGAGTTCAGCTTTTCTTGCTTGCATCCACCTATAAAACATTTTAAATCTCTTGTTATTTTTCTGGTAATCAAGCCTCTATATGAAGTATTATTTTTTTTTTGTAATTGGGCAGCTGATCTTTTTTTGCGCTATGGTAATACCTGTGATCATGCTTAACAGCAGGCCAGATATCATTGTGGTCAGCATGCCGAGCAAAGAAAAGTAGACGTATGACAGAGAGTACCAGGAGTCTGCTATAGGAGGCCTGAAACTGACACAGACATAGACGTACGTTAAACAAAAAGATAACTATAAAATTATATATAAAAAAGTTCTAAAGCTCTTGTCACAGTTTCCTAACAGCTTGTAACATCCCCTTCACAGTTCCTGTTAATCTTAACATTCGTTTAAAATAAGCAAATGTTTTCAAAGTAACAGACTAACGCAGGTTGTGCAGTGGTCCAGGGTGTCGCTGTTGTGTTTTGCTCCAATGTGTTGTTGCAGCCTGCAGCGCTGAGGGGCAGAGGATTCGTCTTCTCATCTGTCGGTGGGTAAATCTGGCCTCCGATCCCCACCCACAAGGTCAACACAAGGCCGATGATCATTCCTGAAAGTCCTCCCTGAAAGGTGAGGGTGACTCTGGTCAATTCTTTCCTCTGTGACTTCAGCGTAACATGACATTGTGGGAAAAGTGTGCTTTAAGAAGCTGCAGTAATGAGAAGTACTCACTATTGAATTTGATGTGCGGAAAAGCATGCCTAATAGATAGAGACCAAGAAGAGGACCACTGATCATACCAAATATGGACAGAGCCGCCTGAAAAAGAAGAGTTGGTTCAGGAGACCTGCAGTTCTTCTTATTCACCACTGGGTGGGGATGGAGAGTAATAAATGACAGCAGTGGCTGAGAGCTGGAAACACTTTTACCTGCAGAACACTTCCCATCACTGAAGCAACCCCAGCCATGCCAATACACAACGCTCCATAGAACACGCCTACGATTTAATTACATAAAATATCTTTAAGAGTCTTGTTATAATTTGCAATGTGCATATTGTTACAAACAAGTACAACTGTCATCGTTGAGAAATGCAAATGGTTTCCAAACCACAGATTCTCTGTGTAGTGTTTGACCTATTAAAGGAAAGTGATTGAGCTGTGGAATGTCTTTCTCTTCAGAATCCACACCCTTTAATTCAGACTCAGAGGTTCTGAGAACTGCTCCTCTCCTGCACCTACACGTTTTTCTAAGAAAGGCAGAGTACAGTATATGAAGTATTGCATGCATTAACCCAGTTTTTGTGAAGGCTGCTTGCACTGCAAGATAGATGGTCATTTTTCGAGTTGAATCAGCATTATTGTATTTGTTCTCAGTTATAAAATGATTTATGTTCATACCTGCAACTCCTTTTGAATCATGATTATGCTGGCTTGCAAGCGAACTGCCAAAAATATTAGATAATGACGCGGCTTCTACTTTTATCTCGTGACCTTTAGGGAGTCCGAGGATAAAACAGGAATCTTGTGTATTGCTGCGTAATAAAAACCACATTTTTGAACAACTTACTCAGACCCATGTTCATCCAGGTCACTTGCTTGGCTGTGAGATTTTTGCACTGAGGAAAAATGAAGTCTTCCACAGTGACAGCAACAAGAGCGTTAATGCTGGAGGACACCGTGCTGAGAAAACGTGCAAAGGTTAGATTCGATTAAAAGTTAGTTTACATTTTAACAGATTTTTAAAATTTAGCTGGTTTCATTTGCAAAGTGGAATGAGAATGGATGCAATTTGCAATTAAAAGTAAAACATTTTGCAAATAATTTGATTTTTTTATGACAGCAAACTCCAGGTGTTAAATGTTTATTATAACCAAAATTACATATTTTCTGATTGAAGCATTTCTTATTACAACAATGCACTAAAGTTGACTTTATGTTTGTGTGAAGTCTCACCTCAGGGTACCACTATACGCTGCAGCCACAAACAGGCCTGGGATTCCAGGATAGTCTGCCAGAATATCCATCACAAGGTAGGGCAGCAACTGGTTTACAAATACAAACCAACTTTACTGTAAATCGCACGGTTTTGTTACATCGCTACAAACATCTGTGTGTGTGACGGCAGGGTAGAAGCACCTGGTCTGGGGTCGTTATATCACCATTTGAAAGTGGGTCACAGTTCTTGTAAATAGAATACATGACGAGACCTGAAAAAACAGCCAGACTCACTGTGACCCACAAACCAACCATGTTCACATACAAAGACCTGAAAGACGAAGGAGGACATGTCAGGACGTGAAACCGCTCACAGCCAGAAAGCCTTTCGGCGTTGCATTACAGTTCCGCTCACATCTTGGCATGTCCTAAGGTTTTGCAGGAGATGTAGCGCTGCACCTGGGACTGATTGATCGAGTAAATCGACACCCACATTACGCTTCCACCAACTACAATGGTCCAGAAAGTATGTCGCTTCAGAGGGTCTGGGTCAAAGCTGTGAACAACAGAAAGTTAAAAGATTTGACGACAACAGTTTTCTTGATTATATATGCACAATGAATGTTATGTGGAAGGTGATTTGTTTGGTATTAAATTGAAACTAAGTCACACAAATGACTTCTATGAAACCTATTGGGTTTTTCCTGTGCTTGTACATTCAACACTAATCAAATTCCTTTGATTGACAAACACTAATTTGGTATCAAAATTAGCTAAAGCCAAACTTGATCTCTTTGTCTTCTTGTTTACACACTCAAAAGCTTCCAGTCGGCCTCCTTCACCAGCGTCTTCCCAAATCCTCGTCAGACCTCCCTGTATTACTGCTCCTCTGGCAATAACAGCCACAAATCCTGCCAGCATTATTATCATCTGCAGCACATCTGTCCAGATGACCGCCTTCAGCCCACCCTGTGACAAAATACACACGATACACAGGAATATTTTAAAGGAATATTTCAGATTTCTTTTGAGTGAGGTTCTGTGGAATTATGATCAGCTGTCAGTATTTTACCTGCAGTTGAAAACAGTGGGAGTGAGGTCCCTTTGGAGAATCAGAGAGACACTCTCATGGAAGAGGCTAGCTTTGTTCCTCCATGAGAACGTTCTGGTTGTTCAAACTGAAATCATTCAGCCTGCTGTCTGCTGCAGGTAAGATACTAGCTGTTGTTGATAACTACAGAACTCCACTTTGAACAAGCTCACTGTCTCTTATCTTGTTGCTATTTTAGGAACATCGTCAGAAAGTTTTATTTACTTGAAACTCCAGTACAAGATGAAAATTGCTTTTAAAATAACATGATTTTGACACATCAAATCTGTTTTGCCCCAAAACGTAGTATTAGAAAAAATATATGTATTTATTAGATCATACCAACCAAAGTACAGTAAACAATGCACACTGCTCCTGTAGCCACCAGCACTCCCCACAGATCCAGCCCAGTGACTTAAAGTGGGGAACAAAAGTTTTTAGACTCAGAAATGTAATAAATTTATTAAAAATATATCATTGTGAACATATTAGACCAGACTTTCCACAACTAGTTTAGAATTTAATAAAATCAAAAATTATTTTGATTCATGGTGAATTTTGACTTACTTTGGTTTAGTGCAAGAGCTGGAGCATAGATAACTAAGCCGGTGTACAGAGCCTGAAAAAGATAGCCCCATTAAATAATTGGATGGAAACAACAGAACTGGTATCTTGAATCATCTTTACATAAAGTCAAAAAGAACAGATGCTGTTACTCATAATACAATAACTATCTGAATATTTATTTAGTTTTTGTTTTGCCCTTTTTTTAAATACAATATGAGTTACCGTCTGCACGATGTACATTGATGTTCCAATTAGCCGTATGAGCCGGTTGAAT
>JARVJN010001723.1:26346715-26357270 GCA_031763805.1 Argolebias nigripinnis
GGAGCACAGGATGCTCTCCACTGCACACCTGTAGAAGGAGGTGAGGACTGAGCTACTCAGACCAGCTCGTCTCAGCCATCTAAGGAAGTAGATTATTTTGAGTAGTAGTAGTAGTTAGTAGTAGTAGTTAGTAATAGTTAGTAGTAGTAGTTAGTAATAGTTAGTAGTAGTTTATTTTAGCATCTATATATATATATTCTTGCAATGTTCTAAACAATGTTTCTAAACACTAAACACTCTAAAAGAGCACAGAATGTCATGATTTCAGCTCTGTCTCCTGCTGCTCTCTGCCACCTGCCAGCGCTCTTGGCCACGCCCACTTCGCTGCAGAGCGGAGATCATGAGATGCTGCATGAAGAAGCTTCTGCAGCTGTGAACAAAGGTGCAGGAGGTGCTAAATAATTTAAAATAATTTATTTTAAATAAAATGTCCATGGCGATTGTGTGGCTCATCCATCAATCAGCTAATTGTGTGTCATGTCCAATGTTACTTTGAAAAAATGCGATAGAGCGAGTCTGCGAAAAACGAACCGCAAAGTAGCGAGGGACTATTGTGTTAGCAGACAGTCAACAATGTGTTTGAAATTGTGACCAACAAAACTGGACAGTGTGCAGGATTAATTTATAGAGGAATCCCTTCTTTGTGGGTTTTTGATTTTCAGACTCTGGTGGACATCTGCTCCTTGCTGCCGCGGACACACATCCCCACATTAGTGGTCAGTGCTGTGACCATTGTGCTTCTAATCGCAGCCAAAGAGCTCAACTCGTTCTTCAGTGCGAAGCTGCCGGTTCCCATCCCAGTGGAGCTCATCACAGTCAGTAAACACAAGGACACACTCCCTGGCCTAATGCTGTTTTACCACCTCTGTGTTCTGTGTTGGAGCTGATGATGCAGCACTAGGAAAGAAAAGTACAGACACAGTGGAAATATTCAGCTGAATCAGCATTAATGCGAGGGCCTCAGTAGTTGTGCACTTCACAGCAAAAAATGTTGAATTCATGGCTAATAATTAGGTTCACACCTAGAGTATGATTGACTATGTCTTAATGACTGAGCTGTGTAGTAAAATATGGCTTTTTATCTTTACAATTCTTCTGTTGTTTTAGATTGTGGCAGGGACCCTGATATCATCCTATGCTCACTTGAATATCAACTACACTGTTTCAGTTGTTGGAGAGATCCCAAGTGGGTGAGTGTTTGGTTTTATATTGCACTTCTCTCCTTATTGGGATGTTTCCAGCTTCTTTTGAATTGACTGGTTTCGTGTTTCCTTTTACTTGTTCACCAGTTTAAGTTCTCCCAGTGTGCCAGATGTGAGGATTTTTGGTGAGGTCATTGGTGATGCTTTTGCACTGGCTATAGTCGGATATGCTATATCCATTTCTCTTGGAAAAACCTTTGCACTGAAGCATGGATACAAGGTGGACAGTAACCAGGTGAATACTCATAATTTGGCTTAAGACTTCTGTTTCTGCTCTAAACACGCAGCAATTTTAATTTTGTTGTCATCAATTTTTAAGTTTTCACATTCTTGTGTCTTTAACTCCATTTTTCTGCAGGAGCTTGTGGCGCTTGGTCTCAGTAATGCAGTGGGAGGCTTCTTCCAGTGTTTCTCTGTCTGCTCCTCCATGTCTCGAAGTCTCATTCAAGAAACCACCGGAGGTAAAACTCAAGTGAGTGAAGGATAGAAAATACAACTTTTCCACATTTAGGAATAAAACGAGCAACATGTCACAAGCCAGAATTACTGCAGGGAACCAAAACAAAATGTATTGACTTCAAAATCCTTAAAAGTTTTAACTTAAACGTCCAAAGACAACATGAGATATCGCAGTGGTTCCCAACCCTGGTCCTTGAGGAACACCATCCTGTATGTTTTACTTATTTCCTTGCTCCAACACACCTGATTCAGTGATTTAATTACTTCCTCATTCTGCAGGAGCCTGTAAATCACCCATTTATTAAAATCAAGTGTGTTGGACTAGAGAAGTAACTAAAACATGCAGGATGGTGTTCCTCAAGGACCACGGGTGGGAACCTCTGAGAGCATCCTCTAACATGGGGGCACAGCTGGATACCAGAATTGACCATAAGATTTAAGTAGCACATTTAACAGTTTATATTCACAGTTTAAAACCCAGCACATGTTCGTTAAAATGAAGTAGTGCACACTACAGGCTACTGTGAAGATGCCAGGAAGGCACCATGAATGCCAACATGTTCAGATGTTGAAGCAGCCGTTGTTGCCATCCAGATGTGCCTTTAAAGGAAGGGCTTGTTTCTTTCCATAAGACAAAGACAAACCACATTTTCCATGTACAAAGAACTCGGGTCCTAAAGTTCAGATCTTTCACCCTCTGAACATTTCTCACATTATAAAATAAAACTGGTGCAAATTCATGAACAGTTGGAATTCTACATTCATTCAACCTTTATTTAGGCAGGTTAATCCCAATGAGCCTTGAGGACTCGTTTACAAGAGAGGCCTGGTTTCAACAAAGAACATTCAGCAGGAATGTGAAATTACTTCATTTTTATTTATTAAAAAAGTTAATAAAGTTCATTATTTTGCACATTTGCACAATTTTCAGTTAGATGCATGTTTTTAAAGATAAATAAATGAATGTATTTACTGTATAGCAATCTTATGCAGTTTACAACAGATATGTTGACGTTATTAATGACTGAGCTAAGTTACTAATGAAATCTAACTTTATGGATATTATGAAAAATAGTTTCAAAAAACAAAAACGAAACATTTATGCAAATACCCAGTGATAGGAACCAGTTACACATGTCTGGGTTAAAACAGCCCAGTGTCAATGCATGTATCATGCCAACCCCTGCTGTGTATTTTGCAGATGGCTGGAGTTGCCTCAGCTCTAATCGTGTTGGTGACCATTCTGAAACTTGGACCACTCTTCCAGGAACTTCCGAAGGTTGGGTTACTGCCATAAAGTGAAGTTTATAACCAGGATGCAGATTGTTTGTAAAGATTTTGTATTGTGCATTTGCAGAGTCTTGTCTGATTGATCGTGTCATTTTAGGCTATGCTTGCATCGATTGTGCTTGTTAATCTGAAGGGAATGATCAAGCAGTACTCTGACATTGTTACACTGTGGAGGAGCAGCAAGGCCGATCTGGTGAGAGATGGTCAACATAAATAATTAAATTACTTTAAACTGTATCATTTTAAAGTAACTTCGAATGCATCAAATTTGATGGGATTGTTGTTACTGTCATATTTAATAATAAAGATGCTGTCCTGCTGTTCTCAGGTGGTTTGGTTGGTCACTTGGGTGTCAACGATGCTTCTCAATCTGGATCTGGGTCTGGCTGCCTCCATCATGTTTGCTGTGTTCACAGTTATCTTTAGGACTCAGATGTAAGATTTTTCTGCAGCTCTTCACAGTGGAGTTCTCGCTGCAGGACCTGCGCCCACAGACTGTTAGATAAATTCAACATGTTTGTTATTCATGTTTTAGGCCAACATACTCAGTTCTGGGAAATGTTCCAGGGACAGAACTCTATGTGGATATAGAAACACATGGGGAGGTAGGTCAACATGAATAAAAGAGGTTATTTTTTCTGCTATGACTGCAAAAGTTGTAAGGATTTTTTTCTTTCTTTGATAGGCAAAAGAGATTCCAGGTGTCACCATTTTCCGTTCCTCTGCTACGGTGTATTTTGCCAACGCTGAGCTCTACCTCGATGCCCTGAAAGAAAAGGTTTGTTCACTTTTCATGTGGTTGAACCTCAGAGGACCAGCTGTAATTTATTGTTGTGGTTAAATAATCTGATTGATAAAGGTTTTTAAAAGAAAATATTACATTATAGATGTACGTGTATGTGTACTTGCTGTTATATTTTAATTTACCCAATTACCGATACAGTAGTTATAAATCATTTCGCCTATGTACTGTATTGCTTTTATTTGTTGAATTTTAGTACTAAGCGTCAAAGAATTTAGCATTGCAGAGTACACATTTTTTACAAAGACAACATTTTGGAGATTAGTGATGTTCAGCAACTCTTGAAGTACATTACTTCTACATTACAGCAAACAATAAATAACATGGAAGACCAAAACTGAACCCTGATTCTTTGGTTTACAGCTTTTTCTCCAAATATCTGTATTTTCATTTTGTAGTTTGACCACAGGACAATCTGTATTGATCCATTTATCAGGCACAGCCTCATATGGTGTGTCTTTAAATAATCCATATTATTAAAACAGCTATAAAACATCCAGTTTATTCTACCTTTTATTGTTTCTGTAAATCCTGCATACTAGTTGCTAGTTCTTACCTTTGTTTCTTCATAAAGTACAGTATTTAGAGGCAGTTCAAATAAACCGTAGAGGGAAAAGTGTCATTTTCTAAAGACAGAAAAACCGATGGAGCTGTCAATGACCAACTGGATGTTCAAAGTTATGACTAGGAGGTAACAAAAAATTAAAGATACATGTAAATCTAAACTAAAATCACTTTTTTTTGTGTATGAATAGGAAATATTAGAAATCTAATCAGGCTGGCGTTTGGACTTCTGTAATAAGAGGTACAGAAAATGCATTGTGGTTGGTTTAGCTGAACTTGGATGGAGATAAAGAATGTTACATTTTGTTTTTAGTCTGACATGGAGGTGTGATTTTGGACACCGAAAAAATAGATTGTTTGCACAAAAATTAGCATTTCTGTGTCATCTTTGAGCAGAAAACTGTTCCTTGTTACTTTTGTTTGTTTGTTTGTTTGTTTGATTCTTATGTTTTGTGTTTCTTTATTAATTAGTTCTACTTGTTTTCAGAGTGGACTTGACATCGGTAAAATGATTATTTATAAGAGAAGTCAGGAGGCCAAACAGAGAAGAAGAGAGAGGAGGGCTGAGAGACGGGCCAAGAGGCAGGCTAAGAGAGAGGTGTGTGAAATGTTCAGTAACACTGGATGTTTTATTAATTCAATACTATTCAATATTTGATGCTCAACTGTTACTCTGTTTGGCATAAGCAGCCATTTTGTTCATATGACAAATGCTAAAACAGGTGCCAACATTCTTTACATAAGGCAATAATAAAGAGTTAACCATTATTTACCTCAAAAACCTTATTTAAAATAAACTCCTTCCCCACATGTATTTCAGAGACGGGCTCAAAGAGCAGCTAAGAAGCTTTCTGGATCCCCGGAACGTTCTGTGGAGGAGGGGGCTGGCTGCTGGAAGGACACATGCATAGATGAGGCAGAGATGGAGGATCCAGACTGGGCTGAGAGGGAGAACGGGACAGTGTTTGTGATCCCAACCACTCCCAGAACCCCTGATGGTCAGTCCAGATGGGAGTACCTTAAAGGCGGGGACCCAGACTGCACCAGTTTGGACTGGATGACAGAGGATCAGGACGGGGACACCACCACTCTGGGCTCCAGCACTGAGGACACTCTGAGTCGGGACCTGGAGAGAGTCTCTCTTGGGTCTTTGGGCAAGTGGACCTGGGACATTCACTCCATTATCCTCGACCTTTCCACAACTAACTTCATTGACATTGTGGCTATAAAGACCATGAAAAATGTGAGTAAAGTGACAAATGTGGCATGAAGTAGCAGAAAACACCTCAAATGTCCTGACAGTTTCTCTTATTTTGATATTTAATAAAATCATTTTACTTTGAAATAATTTAATTGAAGTATATGAAAGAATAAACATATATAAAATAGTTTACAAGCAATAGCAACATAGAAAATTTGGAAGATTTCACAAAAGATTTTTCTTGTATTTTCAGAAACAAATATTTTGCTTGTTGGCCTCAACTTATTTAGATTTTTGGGAAATAACAAAAAAGTTTATAAAATAATAAATAAAAAAAAGCAGGAATAAAAAGGGGGTAATAGTGTGCAGCTTCTCAATGGTGAAACGTCTTTTCAGAGCCACAAAGGATTTTTAAGGCAGTGTCTGAGGACAAAAGGTGTTTTGTTTTAAATACTGGTTTGAGTGGATCAAAACACTTGTGGCAACGCCCTATAATCAGAATCACATCAATATCCATTACTTTTGTTGAGCCATATAATAATACTTCCAGACAGTTAAAATACAAAGTAATCCTAATGATTCACTAGTAGAGTCTCAGACAGGGGGAAAATACAATTTTTATTTTAAAGGCTGTATGAAGTGAAGTATTCAGTCTCTGTTCTATCACCAGATTTTTAAGGACTTCAGTGAAATTGATGTTGATATTTACATCGCTGGCTGTCAAGGTGAGCAAAAAATATCCTCCGGGCTGTGGTGCTAAAACATTCCTCTTCTTGGTAAGTTGCTCATGAACTCTTCATCTCCACAGCGACTGTGGTGGAACAGTTAGAGCACGGTGACTTCTTCTCAGAAACAGTAACAAAACAACAGCTTTTTGCTTCTGTTCATGACGCCGTGCTCTTCTGTCTCAACCACCGTGGAGCCACTTCAATCCCCAGATACGACCCGACGCTGGTGAGTTTGTGAAGCTGCTGTTCTGGTTTCATTTGAAGTACAGAAAGCAAGCAATTCTTAACAAACACAAAACACTCTCTGGTCCATGGGAACATAATATTTTGCAGTATTGGCAATATTTAAGTAGATTATTATCAGGATCAAATGATCTAACCCTTTAAAATAAGAATTTAAAAAAATCCTGTATTTATTATGCTTATTGTTATATCCTGATGCATGCTCAATAATCTAAAAATGTTAAATAAGTTTGTATGCTTATTATCTTTATTTTTTAATTTTTACAGGACCTACACAACAACACAAAGTTTTAGAGCCTTCAATCAAATCAAGGGATTCATCACCAGCTGATTTATTTAAGTTAAACAGAAAATAAATACTGATATGTCTGTGTATACTTTTCTCTCATTGTTTGATTGTTACCTTAAAGTTATATTTATGCATTGTTTTGTTAAAAAAAAAAAGACAAATGCATCAAAAAAACATTTGCTAAATTTAATTTTATTTGGTGAACAATTGTGCATTTTAAAGAATTTGTTGATAAATCAATAAATAAATAAAATGATCTGGACGTCTTGTGCATTTTAATTTATTGTGCATTCGTACAACAGCAGACGTAAACAGAAGGAGCAAAGACAAGAAGACATCATGCATCACACTCAAGTGTGTGTGCTTCTTTTGGTAATGGCAGCCATTGCAATATTCTAGTGCAAATGTTTTGTCACAGCTAAATGTGTTGAGATAAAGTGTTACGACCCAGCTCAACATAAACCAGCTCCTATTGTAACGTAGGCGTGTCATGTTACAACAAAACATAAAGCATGCAGAGAAGTGTGTTAGATTCTGTGTGGGCCATTTAGGGAAATCTAGTGGCAGAAAGTTATTGTGAGTATAACTAGAGTCAGTGGTTTGTTATCTTAGAATATGTTTATATCAAAATGTCTTTCTACAGAACTTTATGCATTTTTGCAGCTACTTTTATTTATCCTAAACATTTGGAAAATACTGTACAGTACAGTATTGAGATTGGAATATTAGGCTGCTTGCAATGTCAAATTCCGCCACTAGATGTCACTAAAATCACATACAGTTGGAAATTATACCTCTTCCTGAGTTCTAGTGCAAAAACCCTAACATGGGAAACAATGATAAAACAGTTTGTTAAAAAAAAAGTTTTTAAAAGCATCAATTTATTGTTTCATAAATCCATTGTGACCTCATTCCCTGAAATCTTGTATCTACAAACCAGCCACAGAGGATGATATTGAAAATGTTGTGCAGAGGACTGAGGAAGACTAGGAAGAATTTATTTGATTTGTGTAACTATTTAGTGTTTGAGCTACAAATCCTGGTGGGTGCTTTGACTGTGTGTGTCTGGGTTTAGAGCAGAATCTTCATCATTTTCATCTTCAGGCAGCTGTGACACCAACTGCTGGTAGCGAGCCTGCCTCTGGTAATCCGGATCAACGTTGATCCATTTATTGGCAATCCACTTTGTGCCACGGGTGACCACACAGCCACCGTGCAGAGCATACTCATCCTGCTCTCCCACCCAACCTAAAGACAAAAATGAAACACAAAAAAATGTTTAACTTCCATTTGCAGCTCATATTTTTTTTAAGATTACTTTGATGGAGCAAGTTAATCAAATAAAAGATGAGACGCCGAAAACAATATTTATCTAAATGGTCAGGTACAGGACAAAACAAATAGAGAAACGCAATAAGAAATCAGAAATTTCTGTTCTGTAGGTTAGAAAGTTATTTTAAAAATGAAATGGAGGTGTTTTTAACAACAAAGCTGAAAAGCCAATGGCACAAACTTATTTTCTGTGTGTGATAAACACACAAGATAAACAGTAGGAATGAAGAGTACAGACAAGAACTGTATGCTCTGAGATTTTGAAGGTGGTACAGCCAAACAGACAAAAATATATCCAAAATTAATCTTCTGATATGTAGCATTTCTGCAAAGAGACGGTATTATCAGAATTAATCAGAATCAACTTTATTGTCATTGCACAGTTCGGAGGCTGCAGCTTCAGTGAAGCACTGCCCTCATCACTTAGATTAAAAAGGGAATAAAAACATGAAGAAAGAAGGTATAAAAAGATCTCTCACTGTGTCCTTGACACACAGGACACAGTGTAAGGTAGCACAAAACTACCTCAGCACAAGCAACATAGATAGACATAATACATTTTGAGGAAGCAGACAAAGGCGGTGAGATTGTTCGTGAATACCGCCAGAAAGTTCCAGAGCAGAGCTTCATGATTTACATATCCTCCATACACTCAATGGCAAATCCAAACAGCCAGATTCTTGGTCATTCTGTGGGTCTGTGCTTGTAGCCTTCTCCAAGGTTGATTCCTTCATGCCAGCAAGTTCTAGCATCTGAGTCTGAGCGCTCGAAGCAAGGTATAATCCTTCATATAAGGCAGGTAGCCTCACCATTGCCAAAACTGCTGCCGACATTTTCCTAATTTGTCGATATCCCAGGTACCCGCCAATTCCAAAAAGCAGAAACCCTGTTATCGTAAATCCAATTATGTACACGTCTTCAACGTCCTCAACAGACAATACAGACAGGCACATCATCTTCCATACAACTCAGGAATCCATGACATATCCAGCTGTGTGTGCCCCATGTGGGTTCTCCTGCACCCTGTCTTCTCGAAAATGTTATCAATTGCGTTGAGAGACCGGCTGACCAGATCCATAATAATTTGCAATTCAGAAGATGTGTAAAGAGAGGCTCTGCGATTCGCAGGACAAGAGCAAAAGCAGGAGAGGGAAAGAAAGTGTACGTCTTCGTCGAGAGCAAATCAGGAAAAAAAAGTGATTATGATTATCCTACCTTTCCCATCAGAGAGGTAGTTGTACCAGAAAACGGCGGTCCCTTTGGTCGGCTTCACTCTCAGGTTACTCTTATCACAATTTCTTCTGGTGTCCAAAAGATCCACATTGTTCTGTATGAGACACTAAAACACACACTCAGACTAAGTGATGCGGCTCCCTTGACGTCGCACACATCGACTCACCAACAGACAAGTGAGTTCACACAGATGTGGAAAAACATGCACGCTGTGTCCACAATACTCCTCTGTGAACATTTACGCACCACTTCCTCATAGGTCCTGTTGTCTGCCACAGGGAATGCGGTCTCCCCGCCCCCATCAACAGAGTTCAGGTAGAAGAGAACTGTGATGTACCTAAGTGTGCAACATAGGTTTAAATTGACACACACATGTATTGTGCAAAGACACACACATGTATACAAACACTTGGCAAAAAGAGTGGCGAGCGCAGAAATCGTTCTGTGCACAGATCCGTAATGGTGTCAGACAGATGAATCCACATCAAAAGATACACAGATATGTTTATACAGTATATTTATAATCAAGTTATCATTGAAGGTGATACCTCACCTGCACGATGTCTCAAAAGGAGTGGAGATATTAGCCGCGAGGCGTGTGTGTGAACACGCTGTCTCAGGGTAGACAGGCCCGCTGTCTTGGTGGGCGTGGTAGTGCCCCCCCTCTTCATAGCGAACCACCTGAAGCGGTTCACTGAGGTCCACTAGTGCGGGCGGCATTCGAGTGAGGCGAGTCACCCTTTGGAAGAGAAGCAGATGTTAAAAAATGGTAGAAATGTACTGACTGAATCTTGACCAAAGGTGAGTCTGCCTCACCTTTGTCTGATTTCTTGGAGAACCTGGTGAGCTCCTTTGCCCTGATACAACCAGGTGTGCCTGCTGTTCCTCACCAGCTGACTCCTCTGCACCCCTCGCTGCTGCAAGAAGCGCTGGAAGGCATCACTGCTCAGGAGCCGGAACTCCTCAAGGCTCAGCAAACCTGTCTCACAAAAAAGATAGCACGTGATCGTGAATTTAACGCTTCTCCGCTGGTGCCCAGCCGGAGAGGAATTTCAGCCTTTCAGAACAAATGATAACATCTGTGCGACTTTGTAAAGCTTTCAAGCGTAAATAACTTAAACTGAAAATAACTTAAAGGGGGTTCTGTGGGGGGTACTCCGGGAGTATGGGGTACCAGGCCCTTTGATACGGGCTGTTAGGTCCCTGTACGAC
>JARVJN010001723.1:26533455-26543508 GCA_031763805.1 Argolebias nigripinnis
CCACGTGTAATGCGTTCCGACTTACAAATTTTCGTGTTACGAACGGTGCGTAGGAACGGAACTCGTTTGTAAGTCGGGGACCACGTGTATTTGTTCTCAACGAACTGTGTCCTATGGGGTGCAGGATAAATGATCTAAAGTCCAGAAAAAAGATTACCATAATAAATTGGGGAACTTCTGTAAGAATCAAAAGAAAGAAAAGCTACGCTAAAATAAACGAGCTACATTACTCCTTGGTTTCAGCTCCTTTTGGCTTTCGCTCTTGCTGCGGTTTCTGTTCGAAACGCGCGTTTCGAGTTTAATGACCGTCACCGATTTCTCTCACAGGTGGATAAAAAGCCGATTGGTACAACAAATAATTCCTAAAACACCGTTCGTGTTATTTAAGGCTAAAAATTAAAGCGCACTGTACAAATCCATGTCCCAGTCCATGTTGTTGACGAAGGCTAGCACGAAGGTACATTCGTTTTTAGTTTTAAGGGAAACAAAGTAAACGATGAAACTGAACATAAATTTGTCTGTCCAGCCTCAGAGCTGGGGCGAGTTTATCGTGAGTTACTGTAATATTAATCTCGCTACGACCAAAATCTACACACTGCACAGTTTGACTTGCAATATAAACAATGATAAAGTTATATACAAAGTATGAACATCTTGAGTTATAGCGTCACACATCTTTTCAACAGGGGGATGCTACAATGTCTATCAAACTGCTAAAGACTAAAATATGCTCTGATTGCCTAAAATTTCTAGTTTAAAGGTAAGCCTCAAAGGTTTTTCTCTGTATATCATGGATCTGACCAACTAAGACCCCATTATCGACTGCAAAGGTTTGCAGCTTTTCACTATAAAAGATAGAACTAATGACAACAGGAGTACATCAATGTTCAACAGGAGAGCGCAGCAAATTAAATCCATTTGTGTCCATTTGCGCCCACTGTTCCACAGCAACATACCACCAGAAAATCCTACATTAAACAGTTTTAACACGTTTTCACATGAAGTTCTGCACAGCGACACCTTGAGTAAAAACGTAGCAGCAGAAAGTTTCAGCTGGCTCTCGTATGACAAAAGGTCCGTTCCCATTGATCTGCTGCTCCAGCCGAACAAGTCCCGAGATATTCAGCATGAGGATTTTTGTAACTCTTGACCATTAAGGGGATTCTCTCATTCGCAGGCGACAGTCCACGTGTGTACTCAGAGCATTAGAACTCGGTTTTATTTCACTGGTGACTGAAGAATAAAACAAATATTCATTATTAGAATCTTTGCCAGCTTGTGTTTGTGTTCAGGATTAAAAAAGTCTTTACTTCCTGAGAATAATGTAACATATTTTTTTAACCTGTTTAAATCTGTTTATTTCCATTAATGAGAGATTTTACCAGTTATTGTAAGGGTTTTAATTCATGATAATCATTCCCATTCATGTGTTTTAGGTCAAACATGCTGGACTGTGGGGGCTGTTTGAAATGTTACTGTCCTGTCACCTCTATAACATCATCATCATCATCATCAGAACTGTCCCCTCCATTTACCGAACTCTGGTGTCTGTCTGGTTGGGTCAGAGCCGCCCCCAGCAGGCTGGAAGAGGGGTTGTTGAAATGGGACAGGAAGCCGGACGCAGAAGAGTTGGAGTTCGGTGCCGAGAACCCTGCCGTCCCCGGGAGGAGAGTGCTGGGGAACATTGTTGGTGCAGAGAGCAGCGACTGACTGTAGCTGAGAGGGAAATTTGGAGAAAGGAGACCAGCCATGTTGGGGTTCATTAAATACGGAGGCAAAGGAGCAGACGGGAGGGAGGAAGAAGTTCCTGCTGAGGGTGAAGACGACATGGGAATGGTGGCGGATGTAGAAGAGAAAGCAGAGGAGGATGGGGTAGGAAGGTGCCCGTTTCCCGTAGCAGGTTGTCTCAGTAAGTCTGCACCGGCAGGGGGGAACATGGACGGTAAGTCAGCCAGAGTTTGTCCTGGAGGTTGAAGGAACGACGATCCACTTCCAGCCATTAGAAGTGGCTGACTCATGTGGCCGAGGTTTCCCAGAAGAGACGAAGAGTTCAGACCCACAGGTGGGAAACTGAGCCCACTCGAACCCAGGGGCAGGCCTGGAAAATGAGCCCCGGCTGAAGCGTGTTTGCCTCCCGCTGGAGCGTTGCTGCCCTGGTTTTCAGCGCGCTTGCGTTTATTGGCTCGCACCTCCAACGCTGAACTCAGGAGGTCGTCGGTGGCTTGCCTCCCGAAATCACCAGTCTGTAAACTGCCTCCGTTTCCTGCGGGCGCAGATGACGCGTCCGATAGCGATGACGGTTCGTTTCCGGCGCCAGACGAGGCTCCACCTGTGGCGTAGTTGCTGAGCTCTCTGAGAATCTCAGAGCTCGGAGAGGAAGGCCGAGGGTCACTGGTTGGAGAGCGTTGCTGCTGGTCCACAGGCGATGAACAACCATTGCTGACAGGCTGCATCGAGGAGCCCTGGGTGTCTGGGAGAGTAACAGAAAATATGCCATCATTCCTACTAATGATCTGTTTTTAGGGATCATCACAAAAACAGCATCATTACAGTCTCAAGTTATTATGAATAAGACAGTAATTTATTAAAGTTCTTGCTTTATTCACAGGCTTGTCATGAAATAGAAAAGATGGACAGGCTTTCAGGAGCACAAGAGCCCATCCCTCTAGGGCAGAGGTCACTAATAGGTGGATCCGAACCGACTGATGGTTCTGTCCGGACCTGTGCCCGATCTGATAAATTCACGAAAACAGATAACGTTCATGGAGCATTTTTCTAGCGATAGACAGCCGATAGGTGCAGAGCTGCAGGAGTTGTGTTTTGGAGGTCCACTCTACTTCAGTTATTCAGGTAAATAGCGTCACTCAGTTAATGAGCCAATCAAATCTTTAGTTTTCCCTGCACGGCCGGTGCAGCGAGCGCTCACCGGAGAAGAGTTGAGAAAAAGCAGAGAGGAAGAGACAGCACGTCGTGCTCCAAAGTAAGAAAAGTTGATGCTCATTTTAAAGATGGACATAAATGTATGTTCATTCTTCCAGCAGGCAGATCAAAACCTGTTTGCCTCATATGCTCCGAAACGGTCGCATTAATCAAAAGTAGTAACGTGAAGCTCTATTCACTACATCTCTTTTAAACAACGTTATCTGCTGGAGTCCGAGCAGAGAGCAGTAAATTAACTGAACAGCAAGCCCCGTATGACAGATCCACCCTCCTCACCACAAATACTTTTACAGCCCAGCAGCTGCTGAATGTTCACTCAACGTACCGTGGATTTTGGAGCAACATAAATAAAAAAAACATTTAGTGACGGCGGGACAGTCCTGAAGGAGTGCTTATGCTGCTGCTGAGACATTTGATGGAAAACAAAAAGACGAGATGTGTGGGGAAAAAAATCAAACAAATCCCGATGTCAGCTTCAACAGCAAGCGGAAAATCAGAAATATTAGCAGATGATGTCCTGGCACAGCTGGATGCAGCTGTTCAGAGTGCACCATGCACCTCTTTGGCCATCGATGAGTCGGATGTTACTGATGATGCTCAGCTTCCTACATGTCTGCATGAGAATGGCTCTGACTCCATTCCAACCAAGATTTTAATTACTGGCAGAACAATCCCATGACCATTTCTCTCATTAAGTAAAATAAAGAATGGTCAAAAGAGAAAATGTGGTGTTAAAAGCTCCGTTTTCAGTTTTTTCCTAAAAGAGCCATTTTGATTTATGATTTTCTGAAGATGCTGACGTTTTACTTGAAAACTTGTTGGTACCTCAAGGAAAAAAAAAAGATTTTTTTTTAACTTGCTCTGTTTACACTAAAAGAGCCACTTTAAATTGTTTTCTGTTTTCTAAAGAAGTTAGCTTTTTTACTTCAAGTGAAAGTCTTCAATTCTTTAGGCTTGCACCTCTTGAATTTGAGAGAAAAAGGCTTATTAGGCCCCGTTTGCACATTTAAGATGTATTTTTATTCTGAGCTTTCTGTTTTAATCTGAAATAAAGGCCCACATTTATTTGTCTGGGACTATTTTTAAATATGGTAAAAGAGCTAGTTGTTTATAAAGTGCAGTTTGTTAACAGTGAAAATGTGAACATATGGGTAAGACCATAAAAGTCAAAAGTTGGACTTTCGTTCAGACCTTATACTAGGAGGAAATTTTAATAACTGGACCTCAGCAAGTTTTAACTGAATACCTCTGCTCTAGGGTGTATGAGTCCTGTGCATCTTTAAAACACAAAATCACATAGAACACACAAATGAATAATGAAGTTGCACCTCTTAAAGGAGCAGACACCCCGATCACTGGTCTGCTCAGCTTTCCTGATCGAATTGCAAAAATCCTTCCGTCATTCGTCCTGATGTATGTACCTGTGTCAGAGAAAAAACCCAATGTGATTTAATTTATTTATTTATACTTGCAGAGACTCATTCTTTAACTCCCTCCCACAACAAAAACCTTTAGATCCTCTGATAATATGGATGCTCTCTCCTGTAGGTATGCGAGCTTGAATATCTGTCGGACCGAGTCCAGGGATTACGATATCTGTTAATCCAGATAAAAAGGCAATTCGACTAAATCTTTGAAGTTAAAGAAAATGTAACACTCAATGAAGGAGTTGATGTGCTGATATCAGTTATAAAGAGGCAGTTCAATACCAGTCGTGGTGACAATCCTTTGCACATAAACTCCAGCCTTCTGCAGGAAGTTGAGAGGAAGGCTGCCTGTAGGGCTGAAGCCTGGCATCCCCATGCCGACCTGGCGAGGCATCATTGGGATTGGCGTCGACTGGATGGGCCGGACACTTGCTACTGGCTTGTCATCTGCTCGCGTCAAGGAACGCCTGGAAATGTAAGAAATGAGCTTGTAAGACAATCACACGTACTTCAGCAGCAGTATTTAGTGTTAGAAACCCACTGGAAACAAAGAGAGAGTACAATCTAAAATTAGTTTAGTTTGAATTCATATCTGCAAATACAGAAAAAAGTTATTTTAGCAAAAAATCTAATAGATTCTAGACACAAACTATGATTAACTCAAATAAATGAAGGAGAAAACCTGCAGGTGAAACATACCAGCCGCGCTGGTTAAAGGCTGCTATGCTCGCAAGCTCATGGTCACTTGTTGGGTAATAGGGGGCGTACGATGGGCGAGAGTAAGGTACAGAGGCTCGCTTCTCATCTTCGTAGCTTTTCTTTGCAGCTCTCTTCTCTGCTTTGGTCAGTTTAGACTCCTTGCGGTCCACCAGCAATGACTCGTGGTGGAAAGGTGGCTTCAGTGTCACATGGAACAAAAATGTAGAAGGGTAGATCAACAAAGCCGTGTTTTTTAATAACATCGTTATTTGACAAATGATTTGGGATTCACAGATATTTCATAAAGTCATTTCTGAAAGTAATGGGGGGCAGTGTAGGTAGAACTGATAGTGTTTAAATTTTTGTAATCTTGTTGATGTGGAACTTAATGCTGAGGTCTGAGTCTAAAACACTGCAGAGGATTGTGACGTCAGGTTTGACAAAAGTTATTAATCAAAGCAAACTAATAGTTTCAGTTTAATCCTTGTTTTGATTAAAGACAGTTATAAACATAAACAGGAGTAAATGTGCAAGATGTGCTGGAAAATTCAAAGCAAAAGATTTCAGGGCTGAAAAAAATGTCTGTGTCTTTGAACTCTATTCAAAGACAACAGCTGGACCAGCTCCACACATCTGTCTATTCAGCCTTCAACAGGTGAATTATCAAACTGTTGGAACAAAAATTCCAGGTAAGGATTTGTTCTTTACATTTACTCATGCACTTTTATTATTCAGAATATATTGGAGTTATATTGTTCAGGTAGGACAGAACAAATTTCCACAGAACAATAACTATCTTTTCCTGTTAGGTTCTGAAATATGCACGTAAACACTACTTTCAGCAACATCTTTCATGCAGTTGTACCTTTGTAATGAGGTTTGGGTAAAACTGGCAAGCTTGACCTATCACCGGTTCTAAGGCCTCCTGAGATTCCAGCAAGAGCTTTTCAGCGTCAGGCTCCTCTTCGACAAAATGCATCAGTGACTCCACTTCCTTACGGGTGAAGTTCAGCATTGGGTTCAAGTCGTCAACTACACGATCTTTACAAAGAAAGGCACAAGTATAAGCGAAACATTTTAAAAATCTCCATCTAATTACAGTGAACCGGTTAATGAGCTGAGATTCTTACCAGACATGCCCTGTTTGGAGACCTGCCGGTCATAGATCTTCTTCTCCAGTGTGAAATCACAGACAAGACGGTAAATGTAGCAGTGCTTCCTCTGACCGTAACGATACACGCGACACACTGCTTGGGCATCGTGACAGGGGTTCCACGATGCGTCGAACACAATAACCCGACTGGCACCGATCAAATTGACCCCCAAACAGCCGGCTCTGAAAGAGCAAACAAATGATAAACTTTCTGCATAAAAAAACAAGATGTGAAAAATGATCCATTGAGCACAACGTATGAAGACAAACCTGGTAGAAAGCAAGAAAACCCATGTTGACGTGTTCTCTGGATCATTAAACTGATTAATAAGCCGTTCTCTCTCTGAGGCAGACGTACTCCCATCCAGTCCTGCGGACAGAAGGAAGAAGAACGGACACCAGCTCGTAACTCTGAAACAACTGAACCTTGAGCTCAGGGCTGGACAACAATTCGATATCGATATATGTTGCGATATACTTTTACTCAATAACAGTGATATGAGTTATAAGCACATTTTCGATATTCGGATATGATTACAGCGTTTCACTGACGCATTTATTTTTCTGTTTGGGTTGAAGCAGCCGCTTCGGTTTCAACCCGAACAGAAAAAGCAGCGACACAACTACGTAGTTGTGCGTGGTGACGTAGATGTTACACAGAGCTCGAGCCCAGAAATCTTTAGCGGTAGCAGGTTAGGCTAGGCTAATCTCCAACGAGCGTTTTCACTTCAAAATGAGCGCCCATGACCGTCAGAATGTGACTGAACAAGCTTTCACAGTCGAAGAAAAATCAGATGACATAATTAATGAGAGAGGAAAGACTAATTTGAAGGTGTGGAAGTGGTTTGTCTTTCCAAGATTTGATAAACTGCACGTTTCAGTGTGTTGCAAAATGTGACGGACAGTCGTTCCAACTAGCAGTGGGAACACATCAGACTTGTTCCACTCGACAGAATATGATGAGCATCAGAAGATGAAGCACAATAAAAATTTGAGCCAACATGTCCTTGAAACAACACCCCCAGCTGTATGTAGTGTTAGGTTATGTTGTTTAAAGTTAAAACTATAAACTAAGTTGAGAGTTTTATGTTTATTTGACGGTGATTTCAATTTTTTTTGAAGGCTAATTACAAATAAAAGGTTAACATTAATTTATTTGAACAGTTTTCCTGAGGCTTTTAAATTGTTCATATCGATATCGAATTATATCGTTATCGACCAAAATTAAGAAATACAGTATATCATGATAAAAGTTTTGGTCATATTGTCCAGCCCTACTTGAGCTCTTAGTAAACTGCAACAAAATTAGAACAGTTTTAAGTAGGGGTGCCCCGATTTCCTTAATTTTTGGGAAATTGGCTGATACTTGCATGAGAAACCGATTTTACAGATTTTTTGTTGTTGTTTTAAACGTCTGAACTTTGTTTATATTTGAGAGCAATACTTCATGGCCAGTTAAAACAAGTTTGTATTGTTACTAGGACATTTTTCAAGGGTATGTTTTTCAATAAAATAAGACTGGAAAATTGAAGGTGTATTGTGACATTATCACACACGACAGCGTCACTTATGAAACAAAATCGGAATCAGCAGGTCAGACTTTTTAGAAATCTGTGATTAGCCAGAAAACTGCAATCGGTGCACCCCTAGTTTTAAGTCATTAACCTTTTTTATATGTCTCTCATCCCTCCAAAGACACAAACTGACTGGAGGATAATTGTCACGTATTAATAATGCTAAGTCTATAGATAAGATGTGCCTGACGTCAACATGAATTATTCAAATTACGGTGAAACAGGAGCAATTTGAGGCAAAGAAATGACATCTACACTTACAAAAACTTTTTTTCCCCAGTGAAATCTATACTTTTACAGCTTGTTTGAAAGAAGTCACAGATTAGATTAACTCACTGTAGTAATTGAGGTTGCGAACCCAGTTTTGATTCTGGCTGTCAGTGGTGGCGATGCCTTTGGGCATTTGTCTCTTTGATAAGAAGTCCTCAAGTACCGTCAGGGTGGACAAACTTTGACTAGAAAAAAAAAAACAGAATAAAAATTTGTAGAAATAATATGCTTGCTCTTAAATAAAGCTAGAAAACAGGCACCTGTTACTAACAGTTACACAAACATGCAGGTTTTTTAAAAACATTACATTAGTTGTACTAGAGACCCACTTTTTTAGAAATTGACAGTGTGGTATTAGCAACTCTTTACTTTGAACGTGAACAGCCAAAAAAGTGATAGAAACACTGACAATTCAGACAGTGATTCTCTCTTCTACCTCACAGTCTCTGTGTAAAAATTCTAAATCACTAGTCAAACAGCAGCCAGGCTTTTTTACAAGCTGCTTTAGAGTGAATTTGTGTTTAATGTTTAATATCAGGACAGAGGGCTTACCTGAAGACCAAAACCTTGTCTCTTCTTTTGACACTTTCATCAATCAAGTGAAAGAGCAGAACCATTTTAGCAGAGTTCTCCAGAACGCCAATTTGGTAGTTTGCCATTATGTCTTTTGCCTAAGAAACAATGTTTAAGCACTGAAGTCAACTGTATGGTAACAACGGAGGACTATTTAAAACTAATTAATTAGAAGTTGAGCTCAACTAGAAAAATACAACAAAAATGGAGATGCATCAGCTCGAGGAGCAATTTTTCATGACCCACCCATTCATATGTGATGACCTGATTAGCTCTGTCTTGAGACGGATTGAGTGGTGGCAGGTCGTTGATGACTTTGCTGTTGCTCGAGTCTGATGATTTGGTCTTCAGACCGGCGCTGGGAGCAGGGCAGCGAGGGTTACTGGCTGAGGTGATGTCATCGAGGTCCAGGTCCTGTTCGTTGGCCTGGTTTTCCTTTTGCAAGGCTTCATAAAGGACATCTGGGTGATTCCAGATCTGTACACATCAAGAAGGGACAGTTTTAATCATTGTGGAAAACTTAAACTTGTAACTACTAAACATTAGAGAAAAGCATTCGTACTTTGCAGCAAACACAGAAGGCCTTGAGTGGGTTGTGACCGAACCAACCGCTGTTTCCTGCTTCTCGAAAGCGATTCATGAACTCAGTATACAGCGCCTTCTGAATGGGCGAGAGGCGTACCAAGATCACAAACTCCTCTTTACTTGGAAGATGGCCTCTCAGCACATCGTGGCCTCGTCTGTAAATCCAGAAAAGCAACACAAGCAGTGTTAAAAAATAAATAAAATATTATTGTCTAATTTCTGTGTGACAAAAGCTCACCTCTGAACGAAACCCTCCAACAGGCTGTACAGCACGTGACTGCGGTAGCGCATCAAGCGGACATCTTGAGGCGTGCTGTCCATACACTGACCGTTCAGGATGGGACGCTCGAACATGTTGCTAAATTCCTGCCGCGTGCCTAAAAAGTCCGGCCTGACAAAATCCACCATGCACCAGTACTCGATGAGGTTGTTCTGAAGTGGGTAACCAGTTAGAACCACCCTGCGCCGGGAGCGGATGTTCTTCAAGGCTTGCGATGTGTTGGCGTGGTAGTTCTTGATGCGGTGGCCCTCATCGCAAATCACCACATCAGGGCCAGGCCGTGTGATGGCCTTTTCGATCCCTGAAAAGAAAGAATGAACCTTGAGTTAAAAAAGCAACAATAATAATTAAAAAAAAAAAAAAAAAAACTGATGCATGCACAATAATCCAGGTAGAAAAATCTAAAAAAGCTAAGTCTGTTCCTCTGGACAATCAAAAAACAAAACAAAACAAACAAAAAAATTGTAAAAACGTTTCGTCTTTAGTCCGAAAGACTTACTCACTATGATGATTTGCTTTATTCAGATCAGTATTATAAATACAACCCTCAGC
>JARVJN010001723.1:27209547-27225235 GCA_031763805.1 Argolebias nigripinnis
CTTGATTTTATCACTGATTTTACTTGATTTTATCACTGATTTTACTTGATTTTATCACTGATTTTACTTGATTTTGTCACTGATTTTAGTTGATTTTGTCACTGATTTTGGTTGATTTTTATCACAGATTTTACTTGATGTTATCACAGATTTTACTTGATTTTATCACTGATTTTACTTGATTTTATAATTGATTTACTTGATTTTATCACAGATTTTACTTGATTTTATCACAGATTTTACTTGATTTTTTAAACTGATTTTACTTGATTTTATCACAGATTTTACTTGATTTTTTTTACTGATTTACTTGATTTTATCACTGATTTTACTTGATTTTATCACTGATTTTACTTGATTTTATCACAGATTTTACTTGGTTTTATAACAGATTTTACTTTTTTTTTTTTTTACTGATTTTATTACTGCTTTTACTTGATTTTATCACTGATTTTACTTGATATTATCACTGATTTTACTTGATTTTATCACTGATTTTAGCTGCACTTTGAACCACTTTGAGATTTTTGTTAATGAAAAGTGCGTTACAAAATAAATTCATTATCAGTTTCTCTCCATCAAACCGAAGCATTCTAAAAATTTAAAAAATATATGATTGTTGTCACTCAGCTGCTTTTTCCTGTTTCATCCATCCATCATCTTTACCAGCTTCTTTCTTTTTGGGTCGCGGGGTCACTGGTGCCCATATCCAGCAGTTACTGCGAGAAGCGGGGGACACCCTGGACATGTTTCCAGTCCATCACAGACACCAAGACAACCAACCATTCACTTTCTCACGCATGCCTAGGGACAATTTAGAGTTGCCAGTCTAACATGCGTGTTTTTGGTCTGTGGGAGGAAACCGGAATACCTGGACAAAACCCACACATGCACAGAGAGAACATGCAAACTCCACCCAGAAAGGTCCAAGGTTTGGGATTTGATCTGGCGACCTTCTCACTGAGAGGCAGCCGCTCTACCAACTGAGCCACCATGCTGCCCACTTTTTTTCTGTTGCTCCAGTTATTAGCAAATGATGTTGGGACAATGACACACACCAGGTGACAGGCAAGGTTTTTACGTTGTGGGACCTGTACAGCTTCAGTCTCAAGTGCCCTTATCGTTTGAACACTGGTGAAGACGAGTGCGATGAGGACGAGACAACAGCACACTTCTCAACAGTGCGTGTGACGACTGACAGCAAACGTATCAGGATTCAACGTGAGACGTTTAGTTCACCAAGAGAAGTTTTCATCAAATCAACATCCTTCCAGGTTCAGATAATCTGTGCTGCTTGTGTGAGTCGATAAAACCATTGAAGCTCCAAAGCCAAATGTGAGAGTCTGCATAAAAACATTACCATGATGTGTTTTTTAATCCTTTTCTTCAGCTTCAAAGAGATTAAGCCTTATGTTTTATACATAAGCACCAAATATAAACATTTGAAGTTTTATGCAGCTGTCCAGAGTTTTTCAGGTTTTCACCTCCATCAGTCAGGAGATTTAAAGAAACATCTGTTTTGTCCCGTAACGTTAAAGTAACATCCAGAGCTGTTCTGAAAATAATAAATGAAAGCAACTTTTTTCTTTTAGAGACGTCTAAATGAACCCATTAAAATCTCTTTTTCAGCTCCTGAAGGAAAGTACCCCAACGGTTTCCGAGACGTTCTGCGGGAGCTGATCCGGGAGGAGGGGGTCACCTCTCTGTATAAAGGCTTCAACGCCGTCATGCTCAGAGCGTTCCCCGCAAACGCAGTGAGTCGCTCGTCCTTCAGCCTTTATTTGTCACGTGTGGTCAAGGCGTCCCAAATGAACATTAAAAACAAGTCGAGAATAGTTTAAATTATTTTGCATTAAGACAACAATAGTTTGTGGAAATAATTTTACACTTGAGAACCAAGAGCTTGTTTTTCCCTTTGGTACCAGAACATTTCTGTCGAAACCTGTTCAACCAAACCAAAGTCGCAGAACTGCTCTGAACTGCTCTTTTATTTTATCACAGGAAAGATGTCGCTCTTGTATAAAACACTCGAGGGCTCAGAGCTTTAGGAGACATTTTCCTTTTTCTGTTTTTGTAAAAAGTGAAGACATTTTGACATTCTGATACAATTATATTCTGAGTTTCAGTCGTTCAGACTGTTCGTGCTGAACGTTTCCAAAATGCTTCAAAGAGACGGAAAACTTTTTCTTTTTGAAAGTTTTGATCCTGTTTTTAAATAATTTTCTAGACAAATAAATGGGAAGCATTTTAGTTTAAAGCATAATAATTAATTATTTATGTCGTAATTTATTGCACGAAAGTCCCCCCAGCTTTAACTGAAGACTGTCACAATGACGGGCCAAACGCCAGACTTCTTCATCTCTCCCATGTCCATGATCTAAATTATAAAAAAATAAACTCTGGTACTGAAACCAAAACGGAACGGATTAGGATTTTAAGATGAGATAAGAGATAATTTAAGATAAGAACTGTATTGATCCTGCAGGAAATTGTTGTGCCAGAGTTTCAATACATCCACAAGGAATCATACAAGATTAAAAAGAAATAAAAACGTAACAATTTTGCGCTGTTCATTCCCTATTTGCACTAAATCAAAAAATATTATTTTTATTGTTATAGTTGTTGGTTATATTATTATTTATTTATTTATTTATTTAATAAATCAATACATAAAAACCATGGGTCACCGTTTTCCTGTTCCCAGCTTCTTTGGAACTCCTAAATTTGGTCATTTGTCATTTTACAAGTTTCTGTGAAATTGTTAAAACTATATCATTTATATTTTAGTCATATATCATTTTGTACTTTTCCTAATTTTTATTTTATTTTATGCTTTTTAGTTAATGAAACATTTTAAATTGTACCGTACCGTGAAAGATGTGCTTCAGAAAGCTGCTGTTTACACTTTAAATCTATATTATCATAGTTACCGTTTGTCTTTTAAACTCTGCTGATAGATGATTAATTGACCCATTATCTATGATGGAGAACATTGATTTAGGTAACGTAATTTTATTTTTAATTAACCTAGAACGTAACTACCAGTCATCTGCAGCTGACAAATGGAAAACCAACCAGCAGAGGGCAGAATGAATAAATAATGTAGATTTTTTTTTAAATAAGATTTAATTTATTTCAGTTTATAGATAAAACACAAATAGTTGAATTTAAGTCCAATTTAAAGGCACTTAAATTAAAAAATCATCTAATTTGTTGAATTTGATCTAATTAGTTTCAGTTTGTTCATATTTTTAGATGAAAGAAATGTTACTTTGCTAACTTTGCTAACAAAACTTTAAATATTAATAAACAAAATAGGTGTCTGCTGATGTTGAATGTTTATCTGTCTTTAATAAAAACTGTATCTGGTTTGTTTCCAGGCTTGTTTCTTAGGATTCGAGCTGGCCATGAAGTTTCTGAACTGGATGGCTCCGAATCTGTGACACGTGCCTCGTGTTGGGGAATCCCCCGGAGTTCACACGCACAGGATCACATGACACGAAGAGTTTTAGCAGTTCTTCCAACAATGTACTTGATTATTTGGTGAGGGCGACGTGGATCAGTCGGATCTGCTTCTGTAACGATGCTACTTCACTCACAAAGACAGCCGGATGTTCTCACTCCTTCATTTGTTTTAATCTTTTTTTTATTTTTTGAAAAGGAGTGAAGTGAACATGTCGTGCCTTACCTAACTGCGATTAGGCATGTGTGTCAGGAAAAGGTGTGTTAAGGTGTATAGCGATGCACCTTCACCCTCCATGTTTCACCTCGTCTGTAACGTGAAATAATGAAAAACAGTTTGATCGTTAACTGAATGTCATCATGTTCAGAAGTGATAAAAAAAATAGATTCATCTTTAGAAATTGTGTTGCAGCTTTTTTGTTTCTTAGTTTGCTTTCAGTGAGAACAGCTTTAGATGTTTTTTACTCTATGAAAAGGACAAAACAGGAAAAAAATTTAATTATTATTTTAACTTCTAACCTGTTTTCTCTCTTCTTGATGTTTTTAAATCTGTCAACTTCAGGAGACTGGGAATGATTTAATCTCCCAGTTAAAAAAAAAAGTTGAAAAATTTGCTGTAATCACCTGTGCGCTGCACAGAGAATTTTTTTAGCTTAAATAATTAATTTAGTGATATTTAAAAGTTTTTTTTAAGTAGATCTACAAATAAAATTACTCTGCACAAATGAGACAATGCACTAAAACAATTTGTATTGAATTAAAACATGTCTTTAATTTATAATTTGGTTGACTAATTTGTGTGTTGTGCACAATCAAGGACATGTAGAGGTAAAACAAAAATAATGTTTTGAAACAGAAAAATGCCTAAAATCTCACATTTTAATTTAATTTATCAGTTTTTTTTTTTTCAATCTAAATCAGGGTTAATTTAATGAGATAATTACTACTTGTATTAAATAAACATAAGTTTGTAGCTCCTCCCAAAAAAATTTTTGGCTTCATAATTAACAAAACCTGTTGTTTAAAGTCCATTTTAACATTTATTTTTAAGACATTTCAACCAGGGTTCATTTAAAAGATCCGGTTTTATATAAAACAATCATCTTGGCTTCTTCTGCTCCTGTTATATGTTGAACTTGAAGCAGTAAGAATTCATAAGTTAGTTTAGGACTTGACCTTCTTCAGCAGGTTGGAGAAATTATTCAGCTCCACTTTCACACCTGGAAGAGTTTTTATCTTTTAAGGTGACTTCCTGTTTTCTGAAGACGTTTCACTTTTTGTAAATTTCTTTACTCGTCAAGCTGAAAAGCTCCGAGGTCCAAGCTCTAAACTGCAGCACGTCACTCCGGTTGTGAGAGTTGGACTCACCAGATTTGGCATTTTAAAGATATTGAAACTAAATTACCAAGATGTTTCATGCACGACTGTTACGTGTGTCAGAAAATATTTATATAATTTGTCAAAGTTATTTTTTATTAGATAATTCTGTTAAATTGCAACGTAAAACATTTGAATGAAACTAATTCAGGTCTCATTTTTGATTGACAAGTGGTTGGATTTAACCAAAGGGTTTGATCAGCAAATGCTGATCAATCTAATCCAGAATTGATGGCTCAGCACAGAAACTAAACTTTCAGATGACAAATTTAAGACGTCGAAATAGATGAATTAGTTGAAGACTTTTTGTGGGGGAGGGAGAGAAATAGACAAAAAACAATGTGTTCGTGAAATTTGATGGAGCTGAATTCAACGACGGTGCAGTATTTACTGCATGAAAACTTTGGTGTTTTAATGATAGTGTAAAAAAAATCTAAATGATTTGCTTCTATAGATATCGTTTAAAAAAAGAGCTTTGAACATTTAGTTAGAATTGAAAAGTTTCTTGAAGAATTTAATTGACTTTAACAATCATCTTCAGAAGAGGCTGCGTCGACACCATCGCTCAAAAAACTGCCGCTTTATTGTCCTTCAGCTGTCATCTGTCAGATTTTAAGCATTTTAATGTTTTTTTTAATTCTCTTTATTACCTGCAGAGCGCTTTTAAAAAATCATTCTCTGCCTTTTTGAACTTTCCAGTTTTCAGTGAAGAATTTTAAGGACATACAAAATAGGAAATCTATTCCTGTTTAAAAAAAATTATTAGTATTATTGTACTTTCACTCACATGTTTGCAACAAGCTGATCGACCTCCCTGTGACTCATCTGAACAGGTATGAAGGAAAAGATTAAAGCTGAATAACAAATAATGCATCGTATTCATATTTAAGCCAAGTGCTTTTAAGAACTATGTAAATGTCCTAAAGGAGAACAGGAAATGGCTTTATTTTTTTATTATTTTTTATTATTTACTAATACTTGCTTTCATATTAAAATAATATCTGCTTTATAGAAACCTGTAGAAAAAAATATCCAAACCAAGTGCAACATTTTTTTGTCTTTACTGTCTCAGTAGCTGCAGGATGTGCATAAAATGCTTTCAAAGCTCTTAATGACATCTCTGTAGATAATGATCTTCATTGCTGACTTATTTTTGTGTTTTTAAAGTTTTGTTCTTGGATGAGCATATCAAAATGCTCTACGTGGGTCATTTCTTTGTCAAGTCAAGTTCTGAGCTTGAATCCACTGGACAGCCTTTAATTACCCATGATGCCAACAGTTTGGGTCAATACTTTCCGACAGGCTGTGCTAGATAAAGGAATCGATACAGGGCAGAGATGGAGAGGAGAGTCGATCAGAGTCCTGATGGATCAGACCCGTCTGAGCTCCACTCAGGCTGCTGATGCTGCAACATTTTAGTTTTTGCAGTGTTCTCTAAAAATCCTCCTGGAAGTTCTCAAACTAAACCCGGAGTCTGAACGATGAGTGGCGCTGACGTCCCCGCTGGCCTGAAGGAGCTGCTGCAGGGCTACACGGTGGAGGTGCTTCGTCACAGGCCTCCCAACTTGGCTGAGTTTGCCGTGCAGCATTTCACCCGCGTCCTGGAGAACCAGAAGAACGAGCGGCAGGCCGGGAATCCCCACACCAGCCCTGCAGGTAACGAGGTCCCTCCTGAGACTGCTCCAAACAAGTCCAGTGAAAATGATGAAGAGGAGGAGGAGAGGGAGTCTCCCAGTGAGTACTACAACCTCCAGATGAGCTGCAACACTGGGAATAACAAATCTCTTAAATTCTAAAATACTGTAATGTGTTGACCTTTGACCTCTTTTGTTTCTCAGAGGTCACGAGAAAAAGACCCAATCGCAGAGTGGCAGGTCAGTGACTGAGACAAGGTGCTGGTAGTAACACAGCCCAGTATGTACCGGATACTACATACAGGGTTCTAAGACCAACTTGTATAACTATGTACCTGGTATTTACATGGTCACATACCTGGTACTTACAGGCTACATACTTGTTACTGACAAGGTACTTATATGCTGCATATCTGGTATTTACAGGGTAATAAAGTACAGTATCAGATACATGACCACGTACCTACACTTACAAACGATACTGGGTACTTTCAGGATTTCTACCTGGTATTTATGAGGTACTAAAAGTAAAAGTGTCAGATACAGTACTTACATGAATACACCTAATATTTACATACTTCGTAACACTTGCAAACTAGATACTGGATACTTAAAATGTACTTCCAGGACTTCTAACTGGTATTTACAGGGTATTGATAAGGAACATATATTTGTTACTGACAGGATACATAGGATCCAGCTGCGGTACAAGTAACCCTAGCCTGGTACAGCTATGTACAAGCAACATAACTGGTATGTGGGAGTATTTACAGGCTATGTAGTTTGCACTTTATGGTACCAAAAAAAGGTTGCATTCAATCCTTACATGGCTATTTACCTTGTACCTACAGCCTGCATACGTACCCTGTAAGCACCTGGTACAGGCCGAGCTGTATTGTGTGATGCTACCCATCTGCGTTATGAATGTATGAAGTTATGATAGATATTATATTAATCCCAGGGATCATTTTGAGGCACCCAGTAGCATTTTCTAACTATACAGGGAAAAAAACGTATGAAATAATCTAAAAAGAAGCAGAAAAAAATTTGGTAAAAGACAACACAAGGTGGTAGGAAGTACTACAGTCATGATTAACTGCAGACGTACAAACACATCTAAGCATAGATGAACATGTATATACGTACGTACGCATGTGTACATTTGAACTTGTTTGTCCTGCTGCAGTTTGTGCGGAGGCGTATGACCCTGACGACGACGTGGACGACAACACGGAGCCTCAGGTCGTTCATCCCAAAACGCACGAGCAGCGCCGACGGCTTCAGGAAGCGTGCAAAGACATTCTGCTCTTTAAAACTCTGGAGAAGGTACGGCTGCTGAAGTGAGCTTTAATGGGAGGCGGTGGTGACGGCTGCAGCTCGTTCCATTTGTTTTTAAAGCTGAGAAACAGGAACCACGTTTGGGTTAGTAAGCGACAAAGAACCATCTGGGGAATGATCGCGTGGCTGTGCAACAAAGTAGAAATACTTTTTTAATGTACTTAAGTAGAATTTTGACATATCTTTACTTTACTTACACTCCATTACATTTCTTCAATAAAATGTGTACTTTACTCCAGTACATTCCCCTTAACCATGTTGGTTACTTGTTCCTACAATATAAAATTAGAAGAAATCTGATTGGGCAATAGTTCTCCCAGTTTGTGACTTCACGCAGCCACTTCTCTCACTTTCACTCACAAACCCTGCCCCTCCGCCGCTTGTGTGAAAACTGCAGCTCCCGCTGTGTGAACAAGCTGCATGCGCAGATACTCACACTGATTGGTGTGAAAATGACAGTAGCTGCTAAAAAGGAGAGGTTTGGTGTTCTTCAGGACATTAACTGGTTAGAGCAGCAAGGTGAAGTTGTCGGGCCACTAGTCTTCCCATTAAACAACACAGAGACAGATGCCCCTTTTCCACTGTCGCAGCGCGGGTCTGATATTTCCAGCTCGACTTGTGTACACACACGAGCTGATCTGAGCTGATCCGTAACAGTGGAAAAAGGGCATCTATCCAGTTTAGGGAGATTTATTTGCTGTGTTTCTTCTGGTACAGTATTTACGCACAGCAGTAAACCAGTAAAGCACAATCGATCTTGAACAACAAGGCCGCGTCCATGTTGGGAGAGAAAAAAACTCCAACTGAGCTCTGCACTTTACACAGAGCGCTGTGTGCACTAGTGTTGGAACAGCCACGGTGCATTCAGAGCATAGGAACTATTAAAGTCAGAAAGAAACAAGCCATAACCAAACAGAACCGAGCTCAGTAAACAAACCAACTACACAACAATGTGAGCTTTCTAACAGCTTTGTTAATAAAGGTTAATAAAGGTTGAATCATAGAATCAGACTTTTTAAAGAGCAGTCTTTCAATGTTCAGTTCAAACTTTCCAAGTTTTTGTCATTGGATATTGCACCCAATAAATGTTGTCTTGGAAATTCTAACCATTCACTTTTACTTAATACTCTTAATTTAAGTACATTTTATATGATAAATTTACTTTTTATACTTAAGTACATTAAATGTCAAATACTTTAAGACTTTTACTCAAATAATCATTTTAAAGGAGGCCAGCTTTTACCAAAGTAATTTTTATGGTAAGATACTTGTACTTTCACTGAAGTATCACTTGGAGGTACTTTATACAACACTGTGGCTGTGGTAGGGTCAACAAGAAGGAAAGCACTTCTTTTCAAAAGAAAAGTCACCAGCTCGCTGCAGATTGCATGGACGGGCCAAAAATATTGTTCAGAAATTTTGGAGAAATGTAAACAAGATGAATGACCTTGTTTCTTCTCTAAAACACGGTGGTGGCAGTATTATAGTTTTGGGCCCTGATTTGCTGCATCTGGGCCAAAACATCTTGTAATGGTTTACAAATGACAACAGCTGATGTCCGTTCTGAGGCTGTGTTCAGGTCTTATAATCATTTTAAAAAGTGCTTTGGAGAAAACAATAATGTGACTTCTTGACGTACGTCATCCAGGAACAGTTCTCTGAGGTTTTGGACGCCATGTTCGAGGTCCTGGTCAAACCTCAGGATCACATCATAGATCAAGGAGACGACGGGGATAATTTCTACGTCATAGAGCGGTGAGGAAACAACTTTATTTTGCTTTCTTTGAGATTTTCAAACCAGATGAGCGACTTTTAACCAACGAACGCCGTGACGTGGGTGTTTCAGAGGGGTGTACGATATTTTCGTGGAGAAGGATGGCGTGCGCGTGTGTGTCGGGAAGTACAACAACAAGGGGAGTTTTGGGGAGCTGGCTCTCATGTACAACACGCCTCGGGCTGCCACCATCGTTGCCACGGAAGAGGGTGCCCTGTGGGGTTTGGTGAGTCTGGCATGACGTCTGCAGCCTCCAACAAACTGAAAAAAACAAAAACTGAAGCGTTTTCTGATGTTGTTGTTGTTTGTTTTTCCTGCCAGGATCGAGCCACGTTCCACAGACTGATTGTGAAAAACAACGCAAAGAAGAGGAGGATGTACGAGGCCTTTATAGAGTGTGTACCGCTCCTGAAGTGTCTGGAGGTTTGTGATATTTTTTTTTTAACAAAACGCTGAAATCAAAGGTCTGTGCGCAGGCGTGTGTTTCAAGTGTCCTGCTTCACTGCAGCTCTCTGAGCGGATGAAGATCGTGGATGTTCTGGGAGCTCGAGCTTATAGTGATGGGGAGCGGATAATAACACAGGTACAGTTTTAGATTCGCTGCTTTCTGTTTTTTATTTTATTTTTCTGAGAATTGATACGGATTTCTGCGGCTGCAGGGTGAGAAGGCCCACTGCTTCTACATTGTGGAATCAGGAGAGGTGAAGATAATGATCAGAACCAAAGTAAATCTTGTAAATCCTTCACTCTAATGTTTGCATTTTAATGCTCAGACAGATGTGCAGAGTGACAGTCACCTCTGTGTGTGTGTGTGCTGCAGACGAAGGCAGGCCAGCAGGAAAACACGGAGGTGGAAGTGGCTCGGTGCTCCAGGGGTCAGTACTTCGGAGAGCTCGCCCTGGTCACAAACAAACCTCGTGCAGCCTCGGTGTATGCCGTGGGGAACACCAAATGTTTAGGTAGGTTGGAGGCTGGCCATTGTTGTAACACACTGACGATGAGTTTTCTGCTCTGTCGCTGCGAGAGGAGATGCTTTGTGGCAAATACTGAAACCTAAACTCAGAGGTGTTATTTAAACCCCATAATAAATAAAATTAAAGATAAGAAAGTTCGTAAAAAAAAAATAGAAATTAGGAATTTTTCACCCCATTTTTGAAGAATACAATCTGAGAGGAAATAGTTTAGAGCTTCTTTGAGCCGTAACGCGTGGCTGAAATAAGGAAGTGGCTGCTGTCGCTCTAAACCTAATAAGATTTTTTTCTTCATCTGCCACCTTTCATTTTATATTTTAATTTTCTTGTTATCTCTGTGTTAAATTGTTTTATTTTGTGTTTTTTTTATCATTATTATGAAATGAATGAATCTCCTCATGTGTTGTGAATGACTCTCAGCTACTACCACAGCAAATTTTAGATCACCATCTCAAAAGATGACCAAGCTATTTGTGTTTTCTGCGGTCAGTTGGATGAGGTGGCCATATCGTATCTGGTTGACTCCAAAAGTTAATCACTTGAAGAAGATGCACATCTGGCCAATACTTTTTGGGAGTTTCATTAAGATTTGTCCAGTGGTTCGTGAGATATTTTCCAAGAGAATGAAAAAATATGGGGAAAACGTCATTTTGCTTTTGCCTTTTTGGTGGTGAGAGATAAAGTTTTAACAGATGTGCATTAATCTATATTATAACAGATGCAGCCTGTTGAACTGTAAAATTAAAACAAGTATCTTATCCTAAATGAAAAACCGCTAACTTTAATTCAGACTAACTTGGGAAACTCAGAAACTCTTATGATTCTGAAACATTTTTTTAACAGAAGTTTTAAACATATTCAAGCTCCTGAGCAAATTTCACACCATCAAATATAAGATCATAATTAGCGTTTTATAACTTCTGCTTTGTTACAAATAAACGTCACAATTTGAAGGGTGACGACCAAAAATGGAATAATAGAATATTTATTAAAGGGGACAAATGTGTGCTTCTAGTTAATTTGTTGGAGCATCACAACTGTTTTCAGTGCTGCAGGATGGCCTTCTCTGCTTCCTTTTCCATTTTGTAAAAACTACAGTTTAATTCATGATTTTAGACATTTTGGAGAAGTGTTCGTCTTCATGATTTGCTCAGTCTTTCAGAAAGTGGTAAACTCGTTTCTTCCGATTGAGGTTCTCTTTACTCATCGCTGCTAATAAAACTCATTAGCTCTAATATCTCTCACCAGGTTTTTCTCTTCTGATTTTAGTATCACATATTTCAGGCACTCGAGTAAAAATAAAGCACGTTTTTGTTACTTTTGGTTCGCCTCAACTTTTAAGAAAAATCACTGTAATGTCACTTTAATTGGTGATTTGTGACTTATCTGTGCTGCTGATTTCTTGCCTTAAAGCGACTTTATTCATACCCATCTGCTCACAACCGACTCATGTTCAGGCTGCTGTTTAATACATCGTATGATTTTACATTGTTAGTGTTTAGCAATTAGATCACCACTTCATAATAAAGCTACCCTTATAGATGGATAATAGTATGTAGATATGTTATTAATTCCTCTATAAACACTTTATAAATCATTAATAATTGTTTATTATGTACTGTATTAAGGGTGACTGAGACAAAACTGACCAGGTTCTTGCCAAATAGTGAGCCAAATCTGCCACCTATATATTTCATGTAGAGTTGTTATATTAACATTTCAGACTAAGTTATTACCTTGTAAGCACAATAAGCTTTTGTAAACCTATTGTTTAGCGTATAATATTAGTTGTAGATACTTATAATGCAGTGAGAAAGTACAATATTATATGCTAAAGAAATAGGTTTACAAATGCTTATCGTGTTGACAAGGTAGTAGTTTAATCTGAAATGTTTAACATAACTCTACATGAAATGTGTAGGTGAACAGATTTGACTCACTATTTGGCAGCCAGCAAGAAACTGGTCAGTTTGTCTCTGTCAACATTAATTAATGCATAATAAGCAGTTAATGATTTATAAAGTGTTTATAGAGGAATTACCGGTAATAACATATCTATAAACTATTTATTAGCCACCTATAATGGGAGCCTTATTATACAATGGTACCCTTAGACCAGGGGACCAATTAAAAAACTTGGTTCGAACTGAGGGCCATTTTCAGGAACTATATTGACTCAAGTCAGAAACTCAACATCTTCTCTTGGTCTTGTGAGTTTGATTGGTCTCATTTGACGTTCTCTGTTGTTTTCCACATCATAATCAAAGATTACAAAAAAAAATAATAATTCAAGTGATAAAAGCATTTTACATTCAACACATCATCTGGGGGGCACAGAGAAAATGTCAACGAGAGCCACATTTGGCCCCCGGGCCTTGAGTTTGACATATGTGCCATAAATCCTTGTATACCGTTTCTTTTTATACTTTATATATTTTACTATTTTTGGGTCTAACTGGGACCTTGGGTACAGTTTCTTTCCACCTCCTGTACCACATGATGCAAATGACAAAGAACCTTGAACCTAATGCTCAGTTTGTTGTCCTGCCTCTCAGTGATGTGCTGTACATATGAACTAAATGTCACTGTTTATATCTGACGGTGAGCACATTGTGGGCCTACGGATCGATTAGTTCCATCAAGGTCAAAGTCGAGTGCAGATCCACTCGTCGTGAAAGTGATGTGGGGGCTTGTTTACTGGTATTTGTTGCACAAGCTGAGCAACAGTTTGCTGGGAGTAACCGCTGAGACAGATGCAGAAAAACCAAAGCTCGTTGACCTGGTCCTCTTCCAGATTAAAACACACATTTGGATGTTTTTAAAATGTTTTTCTCTTGAATTAAGTTCCCCATCTGTCTGTAATTAAATATAATTTGGACTTTTCTTCCTTGTTTTGTCAGTGATCGACATCCAGGCTTTCGAGCGCCTGTTGGGACCCTGCATGGACATCATGAAGAGGAACATCTCCCAGTACCAGGAGCAGCTGGTGGCGCTGTTCGGCTCCAGTGATGATCTGAAACACTAGATTTCAAACCGGCGCCTGCTCCTTTACACACTTTGCAACAAGACTGAACAGTTTTCTGTAGTTTAATCCGACAACCCAAATAATCACCCCAAGATAAACTTTAAATTAGTTTCAAACACGTTTATTATTGGGAGTATAATGGTTTGCTCGGAGCCTTGATAATGGTTTAGGTAATGTTGTCTAAGAGGTGGGGCAAGACTTAAAAGTGAGTTTGATTTCCAGTTTAAATTTAATTTATGACTTCCTGGGTGCTTCAGTTCAAATAAATGAACAGATATTTTATCTAAACTCGTGGTTTATAAGAACCCGAGTAAAGCACCGAAGGCAAGCAGCTGTTTAATGGTGCGTAAACTTTATGTGAAGGTTTTTAAAGTACTACTAAATCAGAACCCTGGTTGTTGAATTAAAAGTTGTATATTTTTTATTTGGAATCAGCAACAACAACAAAAAAAGCCACTGGTATCTTTTTTTTAACTCTTCACCCTCTTGTGTAAATCCGGTCATGAAAACTAAGCCGCCATATTCCTTCAGTTTTAAACTTGCTGTAAATCATACTTCAAGAAAAATAAATAAAGGCTCATATTAAACCTTCAGGTTTTCTGTAGTTTTATTTGTTACAAAATATGAAGTGCCATCAGCAGACTCCACATCGAGTCTGCCAACCTTCCTGTGTTACAAGTATTTACACCCCCCCAAAAAAAAAAATCAAGGATCCATCTAAAGTTCCCCGCCACTCTGCGTTCCGATGTGTCCCAGAGTTTAACGTCTCTGTCGAGCGGTCTAAGTTCCAATGAGCTTTAAATATTTAAAATATTTACAGAGTCCTGTAGTCAAACTCCCACGCTGTCGTACTGAGGCTTGTTGGATGAGAAAGGCCGGGCTGCTTCAGCGGTGTCAGAAAACGAGCGGAGTTGGTGGAAATAAAGGAGCTGTGGTCCTCAACAGGGCGTCCGTAGATTTACAAGATGATTCTTCTTTCCTTTAAAAGAAAACCTGACTGAGGAAGTCTGTACATAATGATTTTAAAATACCGGCTGAAATGTAAATGTCTTCTCAGCCACTGAAGTGCAATGGCATCTATGATTCTCCTGTAAAGAAATGAAAATGACAATTTAAAAATAAAAAATAAAAAAATAAAACAGGCCACCCAGAAATGTCACTAATTCTTGTTTCAACCTCCTGATTTTTTTGTTCTTTAATTTTCAGAGCATCTCCAAACACTAGAATAAAATTTCAATAAATAGAAATACAGCAGAGAAATGGTCAAGTAAGACTCATTCTGGTTTGTTCCATCCCTGAGTTCATTGGAGAAGGACAAATATACCAGACAGGAGCGACGAAAGAAAAAAAGGCAGATGTAATAAAAAAAAAAAAATCATAGGGTAGATCCTTTACATTCCCAATTGTATCCAGGAAAAAAAAAATATTCCTCTGTTTTCCTGAGGCTGGTGGGTGAAAGCATCAGATGAGGGGTCCCAGTGGTGACGTTACACGACGGTGATGACAATCATGAGGTGTGGTGAGATGCTGGAGATCCTGTCCAAGAGGTCGGGGGCGAACTGCGACAAGTGGCTCTCTGAAAACTCGCAGGGCGGGAAAATATGAAGCACAAAGGCGGGCTGGAAAAACAAAAAACAACATGAGCTGGAAAACATCTTCAAGCAAAACGTCAGAGTTTTATCAGCAATGCAATAAGATCAGTTACTACCACTATAATAACTGAGCCCTTATTTCTTAAAGGCCTGATGTTCTCTGGAGTTTAATGTGTGATTTTTTATTTGTCAAATAATAAAACTACACTTATTGTTAACAGACTGATCCAACACAGGATTTTCAAAGTCGCCCAGTTTGTTTTGAAACCAAGCTGATAAAAATATTTGAACTGTCAATTCAGATTCTTTCACATTAAATTTATTTTACTGCAGAAGTCCCCTCGCTAGTTTGCGGTTAATTTTTCACAGATTCGCCATATCACACTTTTCCAAAGTAAGACTGGACATAACATGGATTGTTTATTTAAAATAAATTATTTTAAATGATTTTGCACCATGTGTGCAGCCCACAAGTGCAGGGGGAAGCTCCCTCCTGCAGCTGATCAGCTGATCTC
>JARVJN010001723.1:27358078-27369726 GCA_031763805.1 Argolebias nigripinnis
TGTGGTTTGTTGTATTATTTGTGATTATTGCTTGATTGATTGTTTGAATTGATTTTGTTAAGAAGGGGCAGAATTGACAAGATTTTATTCTTCTTCTGCCACCTTTCATTTTATAGGTATTTTATATTGTTTTTCTCTTGAAATTGTATTGTTTTTTTAATTTTAAATTAAATGAATGAATAAACAAAAACAAAAAAAGAATGGGCCATTCAATAACAGCAGAGATTTTGTTAGTATCCATGGTTACTTAGTCTGGTGAGATGACAAACCCCCCAGGAAAGAAGTGGAGGTTTGATGGAATTCACACTTCTCTGCTTTAAGGAAAAGTTGTTTTGTAGCAGTCTGGTAAGCACAGCTCTGACATGTTGATGGTGACAGTCTAAGTTCTTGGAGAAAATCAAAACATCATCCATGTAGATGAAAACAAATTGATTAATCATGTCCCTCAGGATGTCATTCACAAGAGCCTGAAAAACAGCTGGTGAGTTGGTGAGACAAAAATACATTACCAAATACTCGTAGAGTCCATTGGGTGTGTTGAACCCCATCTTCCATTTGTCCCCTTCCCTGATGCGAACCAGACGATAGGCATTTCTTAGGTCAAGTTTAGAGAAGACTGCAGAACCTTGGATGAGGTCGAACGCTGTGGACATGAGGTAAAGTTTTTTTTTATGGTGATCGTATTAAGACCTCTGTAATCAATACAGGGTCTGAGAGAACCATCTTTTTTCCCAACAAAGAAGAATCCTGCACCAGCAAGGGATGCTGATAGTCTGATAATACCAGCTTGAAGTGATTATTTTATGCATTTCAGCATAGTACTACTGTAGTATTCTCTGGACCAGATAGGGAATAAAGACGGCCCGTGGGTGGGTTGGTACCTGGAATATGGTCAATAGTGCACATGTGGTCTGTGAGGAGGAAGAGAGGTCGCTTTGACTTTGTTAAACACCTCCTTGAGGCCATGAAACTCAGCTGGTAATTTAGACAGGTCTGGATCAGTATCTTTAATGTTCTCTGGATTGATCTCATGTAGAACTGCCTCAGAAAGACCGGTAGAAAGGCATTCTTCTTACCTCTCCAATCAATATGATGTTATGTTTGTTAAGCCACAACACCCAGAACCACAGGGAATTGGGGCGAGTTAATTACAATAAATCCCAGTCTTTGTGATAACTACCCAGTAACAAAGTTACGGGTGTAGTTTCAAGGCTAGAATCGTGAAGGGAATGACCACCTGTCACCATGAGTGACAGGGCAGAAGCCACTTGGCAGGAGAAAACAAAGATGAAACGTGACAGGCTGAGGCAGTAAAAAGGGGGCAAAAACATGACAGTAAAGTGCAAATTTTGCACATGAGTGAGCTCAGCTACCAAAAAACGTGGATTCTCATTCATATGAATGCAATCTCACATGAATGTGGTCTATTAGATCTGTGCAAATGAATGAATATACAATAAAGGTCCACGGCCAGCAGAAATAGCAGCAGGATCACCCATGAGACACATTTTTATTCCTGACGCCTCTTTTCCGTTACAAGGGTTTTTACCTGATGGACTTGGGGTAAGTACAGAAATGTATTCAGTCCTGTGGACATAACTATTTTTGAGCAAAAGCATTTAAAACAACAGCTCAAAATCATAAAGCTGCAGCTGATGTCAGTGCTCATTAAAACTGCTTATACTTTTAAAATGTTAGTAAAGAATGAATTGCTGCATGTTGATTTAATGTTTGTAAAGATGCTTATCTCTGGTAGTCAGATGAGACCGGAAGACTGCTATGAATAGACAAAATCTTACCTGCAGTAGACAAAGTCAGTGGGCTCTGAATTAGCAGAATCCTGTAGGATTTAACATAAAAAAAATGAAGCAAACAAATATTTAAACCTAGGCTCTATCGTGTTTGTATTTCTACAAAATAAAACAACTCAAATATCTAACATAATGGAGCCATTAAAGGTTGTGTGACATGATTTTGGAACTATGCATAAAGTGGTACAACATATATATGTTGTATCATTCAATTATGTTCGTTTTTACAAGCAAAATGATAAATCAATTAAATTTTGTTTCTAAGTTATTTTAAAATTGGCGCCGTGTTTCGTCACGGGACATCCGGGTACTTATGCATGTGACGTCTGTGACGTAGGGGCAAGAATGTCAGTCTGCGCGTGCCATTAGAACACAGTTTAATTGTGTTCAAGATCGCCTTTTTTTTTGTATAACTTGAAAAATGGCGGTACATTGTATCACGTGTGGGTGTTCCAACATTGCCAGTGAACAAGTGAGCCTTTTCACTTTCCCAAAAGATGTAAAACTTCGTCAAGAATGGACAAAACAAAGCTGCCCCCCCTCGGAGCTCCCTCGCTTCCTGAACGGTAAGACTCAAATAAATACGGCTGCAGACCTACATTAGAAACAGCCGTTTCTTGTTCATCACTTGAACTAATGTCAGCTTCCCAAACTGAAGACAAATCGCTCAAATCTTCACTTAAATTGCGTAATTCCTCGGTTTATATAACGGTAATCACTGCTGTTTGTTATTTACAATGTGTGTTCTGGCAATTGCGTCATAAAATGCGTCGGCGTTTGACCCCTCCTTTGTCCACCCGAAAACTGCGACGCACTGCAGAGAACTATTTTATTAAAAAAAACTTTTATATATTAATTATTCGAAGCATCTGTGTACAAAAAAAATCAAAGGTGAGTAGCTACTCTGCCACTTTATGCATAGTTCCAACATCATGTCACACACACTTTAAAATATTTTCAAAGCTTTGGGTCATTAATGTTCTGCGTGCCTTCAGTCGAAATGTGCCATTAATTGTATTATTCTATAGAAACTGCTTATGGTTCTCTAGAAAAGGCTAATGACCCCATCTCACCGAGATGAGACGTTTCAAGACTAAACAGTGAAAAAGTTCACAATTTTGAGGCAAAACATTAATTTTCAGATGCGTCTCACATGAACTATAAGTGTTTGTGCCCAAGTGATCATTAAACCAAGTGCAGGGTAGTTGCAACTTATTTTCATGAGCTCTGCTTTTTAAAACTGCATAGCAGCTTAAATCTGTGCAGAAACGTTGTCACGGCTCATTTTCATGAAGCACAGACAGAAACATGTCTATGCACCGTGTTCTGGACATACATTCAGCCAGTTCTGCATCTGGACCCAGTGCTAAACTTTGTAGGAGAGAGGGCATCCGTCCTGACTTCTCAGGAGTCATAAGTTGTTGTGTTTCCTCCTCCATCTGCGCTGCAGCAGTGTGTGGCAGCTGCAACTTTGTTTAAATGCATGTGATGGAAACTTGCTGTTTTTCATCACACAACACTTCTTACACTTTTAACCGGTAGAAAAAAGTTATCTGCAGAAAACTAATGTTATAGAGGGGTGCTGGTCTTGCAAAAACAAATGAACTTGCATCATTTTAGATATTTTTGTTCAAAATACAAATTTACAACATATACAACCTGATAAATGGATGAAATTCACAGATGTTAAAGGTTACCGGTATATTTGATTTTCACCTCAGCAGCAGCCGCCCTTACATTTATGATTTAATCTGCTGCAGTACACTACCATAGGCAGGTCTGGACCAGTTTTTTAATTATCATTATTACGAGTGTTTTTTATTTTATTTTTACCAGGACTACTGCCTTGTGTGTTTTTGATCAGAGGAGAGCTCCTACACAGATGTCAAAATACAGCTGTAATGCTCTTAAGACAAGTTGGAGGTGCCTATGATGAATCTGGGACTATTTTGAGAGGGCAAAAAATGTCTAAAAAATTTTATGAGCACGTTCAAAACTCAATCAATGAGACCTCTGTGACTCACGCGAGGAACTTAAGAACCCCGCAAAGGTCACAACACACTGGAGACATTCACGAGACTCTTGTGATGAATACTATTTGCAGCTCAATGAGACAGAAGTCTTAACCAGTTAAATACTTGTTTATCTTTTTCTTTCTTGTGTAATTATTCCTCTTTTTGCCCCTAGGTGGCAGGTCTGACCCTTTTAGCTGTCGGCGTGTATTCCGCTCGAAACGCCACGGCGGTGGCCGGACGTTACATCGAGGCCCGACTTGGAAAACCGTCTCTAGTGAGAGAAACGTCCAGATTCACTGTGGGAGAGGCCATCAAGCATCCAATTAAGGTAGTTAACATAAACTGGATTTACATCTGATAAGTTGCAGTTAACCTTTGGTCTTCCTCTCTGCAGACAGTCAAGAGGATGAAGAGTAAACCTCAGGATGCCCTGGAGGGAGTTGTTCTCAGTGTAAGTGGACATCAGCTGTTCATGATGGATATACTGCTAGTTCAAACCTTTTGTCAGCCACTTGAAACGGTTTAACTTTTCCCTCTGCTAGCCTTCGTTGGAAGAGCGTGTGCGTGATATTGCCATAGCAACAAGGAACACGAGGCAGAACCACGGTCTTTACCGGAACATCCTCATGTACGGCCCGCCAGGAACGGGCAAAACGCTGTTCGCTAAGGTACACCTGAGGGCTAACTTCAACTTTTGAGATGAAGGAAACCCAGCGCCTTGTCTAATGACGCACAATTTGTGTTGAGTAGAAGCTGGCAATGCATTCTGGGATGGATTATGCCATCATGACCGGTGGGGATGTTGCACCGATGGGCCGTGATGGCGTCACGGCTATGCACAAAGTTTTTGACTGGTCCAACACAAGCAGACGCGGGTATGCTAGTGAAAACACACCTGTGTGAACCTGTGACGTTAGCCTTCATAATCAGGGACTAAACTGAGCGACAGTTTGTATTTATTTTTACTAAAATGAATGAAAATGTCTCGTGTCCTTTCAGACTGCTGCTGTTTGTTGATGAAGCTGATGCATTCCTCCGCAAAAGAGCCACTGTAAGTTTGTAAACTTTTGGAAGATTCCTCAGTCACAGATTTATAGATGTTAAAGAAGCAACTGTTAATGGTTGTTTGTTTGTAGGAAAAAATCAGTGAAGACCTCAGAGCCACCCTGAACGCCTTCCTGTATCGCACTGGTGAACAAAGCAACAAGTGAGGAGTCCTTCACATAACTTCATATAGTTTTTATAAAACTTTTTCACATATTTATGCCTGTGCTTTTTTTGTAGGTTTATGTTGGTGTTGGCCAGTAACCAGCCGGAGCAGTTCGACTGGGCCATTAATGACCGTATAGATGAAATAGTGAATTTTAAGCTGCCGGGTCTCGCAGAGCGGGAGCGATTGGTGCGACTGTACTTTGACAAATATGTGCTGGAGCCGGCCACTGGAGGCAGACAGTAAGTACTGTCCGAACGCTACGTAACTGTAACACGCCACTAACGCAGAGCACGTTGGTAGCGCACGGTGATGATGCGAGATCTAACTGGCAGTCTGCACCAGTATGAAGTTAAAGATGTAGTGGTTGTATCCAGTCATGCTGAAGTTAATTGAAGTAGAAGCTGATCTTTGTGTTTTTGTCTCTGTGAAGGAGGATGAAGCTCGCTCAGTTCGATTATGGTAAAAAGTGCTCAGAGATCGCCAAGAGGACAGAAGGGATGTCGGGAAGAGAGATCTCCAAGCTGGGTGTGGCCTGGCAGGTATGTTTCCTCCAGATGTTTTGGTTGTATGAAAATCCACCACTTAAATGAAACTGGAACTTCTTGAAGAAGTGCCTATTATCCAGTGTTGGAATATATAAAAGACTAATAATGCTCCTTTTATTCAACCACACTAAAGTGTCTTCTTGATAAAATGGACAGTTGAGGTAATATACAGTACTGTAATTGTGAACCTTGCCTAATCTTTTCATTTATTTATGTATCTATTGGTTATGTTATCTTTGCTTTATATATTAGTTGCTTGTCTTTTGTCCCCTTTTTTGTTGGTGGTGTTTTTTTGTCTTTTTATTTTTTTATATATACCGGTGTGTACCTGTATATTTACATTTACTTGAAAATCTTATAAAGTGTTGAAGATAAAAAAGAAGTGCATATTGCATGTTAGTTTTAAACAAGATCTGTTAGTTCTCAAAGTATGTGTTGAGGAACCTCTCATCTACTACCACATCAAGCAAGAGTTCCATAGTCTAACCAGGTTGACTCCAAAAGGTAATCAGTTGTAGAGGCACCCTGGTTACTTTCTGAGTTTCATTAAAATCCATCCAGTGGTTCATGTAATATTTAGCTAACAGACAAATGACCAAATTTATGCGATTTTGTAAAAATATCTGCCTTTTATGGTAGTGGGTGATAAAAAAAAACATTGTTTTGTTGAATGGTGTATTTTCTACACAATGTAAAAAATTATTGAATTATAAGTACTTATCTATAAGTATTTATAAGTACCTTTTTTAACACAATTACCAGTACATGTATATGTATTTATTTCAAAATTAAGATATTTTGCTTCAACTTGAGGCTTGGTTCAACATAATTTATTAGTGTTTATTAAACTTGGCTACTGTCTGTGCTGTTGGTTAGGTTGAACTAAAGGTTAGTCCTTGAGTGAAGCAAATCATCTTTACCTGGTTTAATAAAATCAGTTTTTTAAATTTAATCGAGTCTGACTCCATTCTGGTAAAAATATGGAAACAGCCCCAAGAGATTCTGTTCCACCACAGATAAATTGAGTTACATCACTAATCCTGGTGTTTTTGCTCTACGTTTAAATTTTTTGTTCAACAAAGTATTTTTGGACTGTACAGATTTACTATTGATTTTCTGATGCATTACTTTAAGACGTTATTAATTTGCTGAAACTGGTGTTTCCTTCCAGGCTGCGGCGTATTCCTCCGAGGACGGCGTCCTGACAGAAGCGATGATCGATGCTCGCGTTGACGACGCCGTCAAGCAGCACCATCAGAAGATGGACTGGCTGCGTGGTGAGGAGGCGGCGACGAGTCTTACTCCTCCTCCAGCTGGGGGACCAGACAGCGGAGGGAAAGTGGGTTTTAATCTACCGCTGAAGGAGACGCCTCAGGCTCAGGAGGTGATCGCTCCTGTCCTCAAAATAAATACAGAGCAACAAAGTGAAAGCATGCTGCCGCCATCTGACGGTGACCAATCAGCAGACGGCCGACGTGCAGCTGGACAGGACTGTGAAGATGCTGCCAGAGCCGACATTAAGACAACAGAGGTGGAGTTAAACCAGACTGATGCCTTCACTGACACTGGGACAGGAAAACAGGACAAGACAGGCCCCTGTCCCCCCAAGGATGGAACTCCAGTTTGAGTTCTGGACTAGAAACATTAGTGTCCTGCCCTCTTAGCTAGTTTGGGAGAGAGAAATCATTTTTCATAACACAATTAATGCCTGAAGCTTTCATTTTAATATATAATGTATACATTGTAAACGTGTACTTAACATAAAAATAATGTGTAATAAATACATTATAATGTGCAAAGTTAAGTTTCTCCGTTAAAATGATTAAAAAACTTTTTTTTAAACAAGCATGTTGTCTTGATTGTGCATTTTGTGGTATAGCTGTAAATTAGCAATCCGTCATAAAACATGTTGAATGAGGTGAAAAAGGCTCAAATGTTGATGTAAAGGAGGCTAGTTCAGATTTACTTTTCTATATTTTTGTGTTAGAATGCGGGAAGGATGCATTGCATCATGTGAGTTTGCATTAGCAGGTAAACAAGAGTAAACTCAGAAGAAAGGGTGACTGTCACATAAAGGCCTGACAGGATCTGACTAAAGTCAAGTTAAGGGGAAGGTTTTAATCAAAATCAAACATCTTGGTTTGTCATACCACAGATAATTTTTTTTACATATATACAGTACTTAATTTGAGATCTTTTTTCCAACTCTTGTTCCACTAATTTGTTTTAAATTGTGAGATGATAATGAACACTGGGAGTAAGAAGGTTATAGCTTGTTTTACATCTTGAATGCTCATCAACTTAACGTCTACAAGTTGTTGGGCATGTGACTTCATGAAGTCTATAAAAATATATGCAACCAGACTGTGAAAAATATATTTAAGATATAAAATTGTATTCTCAGTCCTGCTTCAAAAGAAAAAGAAATGGGATTAGTACAAAAAGAACATACAGAACAGTAACGTACAAAAAAATGTACGATTAGAAACAAAATCTAAAAATTACCTGAGTCCGGGGTTAGTCTGAGCTGAAAACTACAGGTAAGCAAAGATTAAACCCACTCCCTGAACACATCCAGTACCGACAACTTATCTGAACCAGTCATGGTGCATTGAGTAGAGTTTAAACAAATACAAAATAACTTTTATTAAAATACCTGTCACTAATTTGGCTTCTTTTTATTACCAAAGTTATGTATTGAAACTCTTGAAAGAAACATGATTTAAAGGCTTGACTCATTTCTGTCTAGTTTTAATCTTCGTGTGTCAATCATTTTCTTTATGAAAATAAACCTACCACAGATCACCTATCTGCAGAAAGTTGGTTCAACTTAACATTTTATCATATTGTATTTTTTTTTATTCTCATTTCGTCTTTCTCCTGTTAATTGCTTTTTCAGTGTCATTCAGAAGTACACAGTATTGATTTTTAGGGAAACATCAGGAGTTTTTTTATTTTATTCTACAGTATGTTGTTTGACTGGTCATCATTAAGCACATCTGAGTGTGCCAGCCCCGTCCTCGCTCACGTCCTCCATGTTTTGTATGTATCGTAGGATGAGCGAGTCCTTTGTGTTCCTAAATTTAGGTTTCTGCAACAAAGAACGACGATCTAAAACAGAAAACACGGAAATCAAGCGTTTACGTTTTGGTTATTGTATATCATTTTTTTATGAAACAAACAAAGTAACAAATATGCAGCTGACATTTAACATATAGTGTAAAACTGATTGCATATTATTGGACAATGCTGAAAGTTTTCAGACCTTTCAAGCTTTTAAATCTTTTATGCTCATGACCTAACTTGGAAAATAATCCTCAACTAACTCCATGCTGACGTTAACTGGCTTGACCGTTTCCTTTTATAACAAAGATTTTTAAAAGCCTATTTAGGCAATTGTTTAACCCTTTACTCACTTGCCTAAAACTACTTTAGGCAGCCTCAGCTCTTATTGAATGATCCTACAACAAAACCCTAACAAGTCTGAAAACTGTCCTTGCAGCGTAATCAAAACATTTCTGGTATTTTAACAGCTTGACCACCATCAGATTCATGAAAACACAATCTACGCCAGCTACTTACGTATGTATAATGTCAGAATCACAACGAGCCAGAAAAAGATGAAGACCAGTACAGCCACCACAGGTATCACGTTGTCTGTGCAAACCTCGATGGAGGCTTCGTGGTATGAAACAACATGATAGGCTTGCTCTCTGCAACAAACAGCAGGTTTGTTAAGAAACGTACAATGAAGGGAAAAATATATAGACAGTGAACTTAATGAGGAGAGAATCAAGAAAAGTGACAGATTTGGACTGTAGGACAGATTAGGACTGTAATATACAGCGGGGCTTGAATGTTTGTGAATCCTTTAAAAATTTCTATATTTCTGCATAAATATGACTTAAAACATCATCAGATTTTCACAAAAGTCCTAAAAGTAGAGAACCTTTACAGTACATTGACGTAAAAATAAGACATAAATCAGTTTGAGTGCTTTAAAAACAACAAAACGGTCCTCTGAAAATGATCTGACCTGAAAATGGGAGAAAAGGCTGGCAAACGCAAAACAACAACTTTGACACACCTTCAGAAAACTTGGGAGAACTGAATGAAACCATGCAAATTACAATAAAGTCTGGCTTCTTGAAAGTAAAACATATATGGAAATCAGGGACAGACTTTTACACAGTACTTTTTTTTTTTCATTCATTCATTCAACCTTTATTTAGACAGGTTAATCCCATTGAGCCTCGGGGACTCATTTAAAAGAGATACCTGGTTTCTTTAGAGTTATGACAACAGTAACGACAACAATAGACAATCATAAAAGAGGCATACACATTGTTATTATTATTTTTTAAACAAATTAAAAGAAAATGTCCACGAAAAGGAAAAGGTAGTGAAAAAACAGCCAGTTTATAAGGCTACTACAAACAGGAACATGTCTGCATTGGTTTTATTGTAACATTTATGGTACTTTTTAAAGTATAACAGAAAACTTAACTGTCTTATAATTTTCAACTAGTAATGTGTGATTTTAAAAGTTAATGTAAATATGAATAAATTACAGATAAACAGATCAGAGGTTGTGTTTTGTTTTAACTGTAGTCTATGTGTAAACTGAATTTATGTTTAAAGCGTGCCATTTTAAGATGATAAAAAGCATAACAAAATAAAATAAATGAACAAATACCACCCAAACCTTATTTTAAACGTTTTATATTAAAGGCATGGTTGATGATGTGTGTTTACCTTGCACAGAAGCACCTGCAGATGTGGTCCTCTCCATTCAGCAGAGGGAGAATCAGATTCTTCACGCTCTTCATGTAGTTTGAAAGCTCGACCATGGCCATTTCTGAGACGAACAGAAACACAGATTAGTTGTCTTTGCTAGGCAATTACGTATTATTTAACATTGTTCATTTACATTTTAAGACGAAGTTATAAGCAGGTTTTGGGGCAAACCATCTTACCGTCAACGGTGGGTGGGTGTCGTTACGTCGGTTTCTGTTTTTTTTTTTTTAGACATTCTTGTTTACCGCGTTGCCATGGTTACAGTCTCCAAACTCGTGTTCAACTGTGTTATTTTATTCATTTATTTTCAAATTATCCCCCCACACATAGTTTCTTGAAGATGCGCATTTTTTAAGCGTTTACAAATTTAGCGACGCGTAGGGCATCTTCACGATACATGCAATCTTCACAGAACACCGGACCTGGATGTTTCCGCGGTGACGTCAGCGCCACCGTGCGACTTGTTGGCCGCAGCGGCCCCGTAGACACCGGCCCGACTGGACGAACCGTGTCCGTCCGAGTCTTTCTTCTCACCGTGTAGGCTCCTCCTGGACGACAGGCCGCTCGGAGCCGCGCCGTTGCCCGCGTTGGAGAGCGGCCCGGACTTCTTGTTGCTCGGGTAGCTTCCTCCTCGGTCTCTGCCGTCGTCTGCCCGGGGTCGTTTCTTCACCGGCGATCGCTCCTTCCCTTTCATTTCAAACAGCAGACGACGCGGGTGGACCTCAAAGTACTCGTAGCTGGGTGAAACAATCGACGCTGGCTGGTTGTTCCAACAGTTCCCCCTCAAGCGAGCGACGCCAGCGACATCTTGGATAAGTTGCACTACTGCAGCAGAAGTCCCGCCTCCTGCCTGTAGGGGAAGCTGATTGGGTTAGCCGCTTGTCAATCATGTAATCTGCCCGAAGGCCGTTAGCCAATCGTAGAACAGGGTGCGGCTGCTGTTGCTGGGCTCAAAGTACACAAAGTACACAAAGTACACAGATAAAGTTATACAATATTAACACCGCTGATAATATAGCCCTCTGACTAATTATTTTAGTAATTATGTAGATCGTTAGATAAACAGTTATGTGGTTGTTTAATTTACGTGTACTATTTTATTTGCAAATTTTCAAATAAGACTATTACCTAAATTTAAATTTGTGATGATTGATATGATAACTTGTTTAAGAATATGTTGACCTTAGGAGTTATGATAGTAGATATTTGTACATGTTTATATGTATCTTTGAGATTGTCATTTGTTGTTCTATTTGTGTTCTAATAG
>JARVJN010001723.1:27472992-27484209 GCA_031763805.1 Argolebias nigripinnis
AGATGGCTATTGTCCCCATCATGCGGAGTACGAAGTCGGAGGTATTGCAGGCCTCCTCCATTGCCTCTGTAGCAACTTGCTCATCTGTAGTAGCCTGGAGTTCCTGTAACTTTTCTGCCAGGTATGCCTGCATCATGGCTGACGCGTTCATCGCATGAGCCGCGAGACCTTGAGCCTTGTAGCATTTTTGAGCTGTTTCTCAGAAGCGCGACAGGCTCTGCTAGGCAGTGTTGGTTTCTCTCCTGTGGCTGCGGGGGCTAAATGAAACGCCAGGGCCTCCTCAACCGGGGGTGCGCTAGCGAGACCCGTTGCCTCCATGCCTGCAACATCCAGCAGTCGGGATAGTGGCAGTGTCATGGAAGCTCCAAGCTCCGCCCAGGAGCGTGTGAGCTCTGTGAGGATATCCGGGAAGGTGGGCATTTTCTGCCACGTCGTCGGTTGTGGCTTTGCCTGGAAGTAGCTTCCCATCAGCCTCGTAACCTGTTGGCGAGGCGTGGGGTCTGGCCACGTGACCTGCAGTGCGTTCGCCGTCCTATGACACGGGGCGAACATGGTGGGGACCGACATGTCTGGCTCGGGTAAAGTTCGCACCAGGTGGTGAGAGGAAGTAGGCTTCTCCTTTCTGCAACCATACTCGGTGTCTTGTTTGGACGACTCAGGCGTCGAGTCCTCGATGGAGACCGAGGAATCCGACTCGTCGTCATCGCCGACTTGACCGCTGCACTCTAGGTCCATGTCTTTGAGTACTGTCTCGGGAGCCGGTAGCTTCGTGACACGTGCAGCCTTCAGCGCAGTGGCCTTCGCGATGGATTTAGCAAATGCGGCAGCGCTGCGCTTCCTCATTACCGCCGACATCCGTCCGCAGTGGGAGCAGGAGTCGGGGGATTCCAGCGCTGTTCTTGCCTGCAGAATCCCCAGGCAGACAGGACAGGCCTTGTGGGTGTCCGTAGCCGAAAGGGAGTAGCCGCATCCGCTGGGACAGGGGAGCGAGCGAGGGCTTGTCGTCCCGTTGTTCCTTTTCTTGGTCTTTGTTCTTCGTTTCCCCTTCTCGGGAGCCATGTCTGGCGAGAAGTGTTCCTCTTTCCTTTCGTTTGAAGCCGTCCTCTTTGTCGTGCCGCTCCGTTGCTAGCCTGCTAAGATAGCAGGGAGCCTTGTGACGCAGTTAGCGCAGTTGAGCGAAGTAGCTGCGGAGAGGGAAGAAAACTTCGAGGTAAGTAGAAAAACGCTGGACTAGCTTTTGCTAGCCTAGCAATACGCAGGAAAAATTCTCTGTACGCCCAGTGTAGGGAGCAAGCTCACCTCCGGTCGATCAATGCGACAACAGAGAAGTCCCGCGAAGCTTCAGGTCTAAGCGAGGTGAAGGGCAAAAAGAGACTTATGTGAGGGCGTCAGCCCCTTAAGTACCCTGAGGGCGGGGCCTCTGGTACGGGGGTGATGCCCCTGCCGTAAAGGCATGATTGTATTCCTTCAGGCAAACCGCACGGCGCGCAATTTCCTACAGTGATATGTTGCACCGAGAGAACCACACTGAAAGGGAGCAGGGCAATCTGCTCGCTGAGAGGTGACAGGTCTACCAACTGCACCACCGTGTTGCAATAGAAGATGGTTCTGGAGATTTGTTGTATTAAACTTGCATGTTGCCTGCATCAAATTGAATAGCATGCTGTACTTAGTACTTAAACTGGTTATCAAACTTTGTTTTGTGAAATTTGGCACTTATGTTGTCTAAACCTTTGTGTTACAAAGTAGTAAGGCACTGGATGAAGTCAAAAAGTGCAATCTGCTTGGAGTACAATTAATCATAGGCTATTAAATTTTAGGTGCTATGCCCTTGGTTGGTCAAGAATATGCAGTATTTGGCCAATTTGATGGACTCACAGCTCTTGATGCTGACACCTGTTTAGATGATTCAAGATTCAAGGTTCTTTTGTCATTTGCGCCACATGTGGTACATGTGGTGGAACGAAATTGTGTACGCAGGGTCCCTATTACATTCAATAAAAGTGTAAAATGTAAAGGAAAAACAGTAATACGTTCTAAGATATGAACTAAGAAGAACATCAACTAAATATACAATAAGCACTAGTAGCATAGAAACAATAGAAACAATACACTGAACAGCAGCACGAACATGAGTCTGTGTGAACAGATTAGTATGAATGAACACAGCAACAAGAAACAGATCAGCAGCAAAATTATGTGATTTTTCACAGGGATTATTCTGGTTAGATATTCATGAGTTTAAGAGCCTCAGGGTAGAAGATGTTCTTGTGGCTAAGATGATAAATCACAGTGTTGTGAACTTGTGAGCAAGACGATAGGCAGCCCTCTTTTATAAAGAAAAAAGTGAGGAAAATGTGGCTTTAACTCAGCCCATCCACTCAAAACAACATTCTAAATGACAATGTTTCTCAAATATCCATCCATCCATATATTATTTTTTACCCATTTCTTCCATTTTGGGTCACGGGGGTCACTGGTGCCCATGTCTAGCAATCACAGTGCGAGGGGCGGGGTACACCTTGGACAGGTCTCCAGTCAATCACAGGGACACAGAGACAAACAACCATTCACTTTCACTCACACCTAGGGACAATTTAGAGTTACCAATCAGCCTAATGTGCATGGTTTTGGTGTGTGGGAGGAAACCAGAGCACCCATAGAAAACCCACGCATGCACGGAGAGAACGCAAACTACCCAGGAAGATCTGCAGCCGTGATTTGATCCGGCAACCTTCTCGCTGAGAGGCAGCAGCTCTACCAACTGACAGCTGCCTTGAAAATATATAAATCTGTGTTAATTTGTTAAAAAAGAAAAAGCCACATTTATTTGTTTCAAGAGAATCAAAATGCATATACAGTATTGTTTTAAAATCACATTGCAGCTCCCTGAATCATAATGTTTTGAATCCAATTATTAAAAAATGTTGTAAATAAAAACAGTTTATTGTTAGACAAGAACTGATTCTAGTTCAGGTGAAAAACAGGTCTTATATTTTCTTTCCGTTTGTTGTTTATCTTCACTAAATGGTACATCTCTGCCTCCTGTTGATGGAAACTGGTCCATGTTTGAACTAGGAGAGAAAACTTTTCTGTAGTTTGTGTAAAATCTACTGAGGCCCTAAAAACTGACAAAAAATGTTGAACTGAGGAATTCGATGTAGATCCTTTTGTATGTTAAGGACAAGTTTCTCACACACTACCAGCAGGCATAACAAACAATCAGTAACCAAAATTGTCATTACCAGGACTATTTATCAAACTTTGACTCAGTTTGTTAATTTTTCCACATTTTTAGTTGAATAAATACAGTTGTTTAGTCTCAGTAGTACTGTAGTCTTTACAGTAGAGTGTCGATTCTACAATTGGTGATTAAAAGTGCATTTTGGTATGTCATTCATTAGATCCCCGTGGAGTAATAAATATGAACCTCCCATTGAAGATGGTGCGATGCCGTCTGCTCGCTTGAGGAAACTGGAAGTTGAAGCCAATAATGCCTTCGACCAGTACAGAGACCTGTAAGTACCAGCAGGGCAAACCACGAGGAGACTGGTAAGAGCAGTCGATCTGGACCTCTTGTGACTTTTAAAACCCGTGTGCTTCAGGTACTTTGAGGGCGGCGTGTCCTCCGTGTACCTCTGGGACTTGGATCACGGCTTTGCAGGAGTTATTCTCATTAAAAAGGCCGGAGATGGATCCAAGAAGATCAAGGGATGCTGGGACTCTATTCATGTGGTGGAAGTGCAGGTGAGCTGATGTTTTCTGACATTTTTTTTTCTTCTACAGTACCCTTCTTTTTAAAGAATTGTTTTAATCTGAACTTTCTTATTTTTCATTACAGAAGTGAGAGTGGAAAAAAAAATTTAGCAAGCATGCCAACCAAAACTAGCATTGACTAATTGCTGCAAAACATTAGTTCAGATAAAGGTGGCTTTTGAAGACTATAAACTTTTGGGACACATTTTAACATTATCACAGTGTGTAAAAACGTATTAAAAAAAAAAAGCATGGTTTTGACCTTGTGAATACGCAAACAATATACCTGTAGGATTTTTAACTCTCTTTTTATTTCCATAAAGTCTGAACTCAGTCGTGCCAACAACTAGACACACTCTAGACCTGATCCGAGTACCGGGTACTTCCACTTGTATCTTTTGTAAATGCAGCTATAAAAGCAGCATATTTGAATATTAAAAATCATTTGTTTCTCCTGATTCTTTAAGTCCTGCTCTGTCTCGTTTAAAAAATAATGTCTTTAACGGGTTAATATTCCACTGAGAACATCCAGTTGGCTTTTCATTTCTATACTAAATCTAAAATGAAATTAAACTGTTGCTCTGATCAATAGTTATTTCCTTTATTTGGCTCTGGGTTGTATTTGAACTAAGCTATTTCACAGCTGAAGTCATCTTTGAACTAATTTCTTCAGTCCGTTCTGATTAGGATCGAAGTCTGTAGGACCAAATCTGCTTTAAGTGCCCTCTTTATGCTCTTTAAGGTTAACAGTTTCACAATATGCAACCTTGTAAAAAAAAATCTAATTTCTGAGTTTTTTTTTGTTTTTTTTTGTTTTTTTTTGCCGTTTTATAATAAAGCTTTAATGCTTACAATAATGTTTGACTCTGAAAGGCTTCCACCCAACAGACCCGTCAAAACAGAATGTTTTTTTATAAATGAATTCAGGCTGCTTTGTTAAGGTTAAGGGCTAGCTGTGTGCATACACACCTAAAACCTGCCTGGAGTTGATGAGCGGTTTAGTTTCTGCGCGCAGATGATGGCAGATAAATCTGAGGAGAATAAAACCTGTTCAATTTAATCAAATGATGGTTTTAATTTTTTATTTGTGTGTGTGTGTGTGCTTTCAGGAGAAGTCCAGCGGTCGCACTGCTCACTATAAACTCACCTCCACCGTCATGCTGTGGCTTCAGACGAACAAGACCGGCTCTGGTACCATGAATCTGGGCGGCAGCCTCACAAGACAGGTAGAACGCTGCTCTGGACAGCAGTATTTCCAAACTTGTAAAACAGTGCTGCTGTTTTTCTGTAAGTCGAGCCGTCTTCTCCTCTTTGTCACAGATGGAGAAAGACGAGACGGTTGGAGAATCCTCGCCACACATCGCCAACATTGGACGCCTTGTTGAAGTTCGTGACTCTTAGACCACTGGAACGGGGTCTTGACGACGATTTGTAGAAACCCAGTTCAGCTTTAAATATGTTACTAATAGCATTATAATGATAAATACTTTGCTAACTTGACAACAAATTGTAAACAAAACACAATGAAAGACCATTATAAAGATGGTACAAACTCTCGGATGTTCTAAAATGCATTTCATTTGTAAAGCAGAAATGTGCTAATCAGTTTGAAAAACTCACTGAAATGTGATAAAACACTTTGCTGCCATCCAAAGGTAGCTCTGATTATTAAAACATTTGGACTTTTGGCAAACTAAATAATCTAATTTACAGGAAGTCTTCATTTGTGACACATTTCATTAACACAGTTCAGAGCCATTTGAGTTGCACTATTCTTATTTAGTACACAACTCTTAAAGGCTTAATTATCTAACAGATGAAATATGAAATAAACAAGCATGAAAATATTAGGGTCAAATACAGACATTTTAAAGCAAAAATCTCTACTATGGAGAGTTTCAGACATGCATTGTGTGAACAGAACACCCAATATAAAGCATTGTACTACTGTACTTGTACTTGTTTCCGTGCTCCAGCACACCTGAGTCAATGCTGAAGCCTGTTAATCACCTATTGATTCAAATCCAGTGTGTTGGAGCAGAGAAACTTGTAAAACATGCAGAATAGTGGAGTAGGCCAATATAAAAAAGGTTGCAAGCTAGTGCTCTTGCAAACAAACCAGCTTGTTGCCAGGTGATAAATCATCAAATTTCAACAAACTACATCTAATTTTTTAAGCCTTTTAATGTGAAAAAAAAGAAAACAGTACAGTAACATTAAAAGATTCTTCATTGGGAATCATTTTGCCAGCGTAGAACGGGGTGAGTGTGGGAACCAAATCCATACCTTATTTACAGACAACACAAATTGCAGTTACCTTTTTATAATCTGATTAAAGTGTGACTTTAAATGTAACTGAAACAAAAATAGTTGTAGAAAAATATGTGCCCCAGCCTTGTGTTGTTCACATGTGCAGTAGATATTCAAGGTAAACATAAAGAGATTAAAAACAGACTTATTGTTGTTTATGTCTTTGTTCAGGATATGGAGAACAAGATCCGCTCCACACTGAATGAAATCTACTTTGGGAAAACCAAGGACATTGTAAACGGTCTAAGGTAACTTCCTGTTGTTTTTACTACTTACTTCCTGTTGTTTTTACTGCTTCCTGTTGTTCTTACTGCATTTTTTTACTGCTTCCTGTTGTTTTTACTGCTTCCTGTTGTTCTTTATTACTGCTTCCTGTTGTTTTTACTGCTTCCTGTTGTTGTTTTTACTGCTTCCTGTTGTTTTTACTGCTTCCTGTTGTTTTTACTGCTTCTTGTTGACCTTTGAGTAGCTGAACATTTTTTTACTCTCTTTTCCTCACTACTTTTTTATTTAAAGGTGTGCTTTCCCTGTTTCACTATGCTTATTCTTCCTCTGTGTTTTTCTTCAAACATTTTTTTTTCTTTTTACTTTGATGTAGGGCTGGACAGTAATTCGATATTTATATATATCACAATATACTTTTATTCAATGACGGTGATATGAGTTTTAAGCACATTTTTTATATTTCCAGTATGCATTACGCCAGGATTACAGCGTTTCACTGATGCATTTCTTTTTCTGTCGGGTTGAAGCGGCCGCTTTAGTTTCAACTCAAACAGAAAAAGCTGCAACACAGCTACATAAGTGCGTGGTGATGTACACAGTACACTGCGCACACATAGCTCGAGTCCATGAGTCGTCAGCGGTAGCAAGCAAGGCTAGGCTAAGCTCCAACGCAATTTAAGTTTTTGCTTCAAAATGAGCACCCATGACCGTCAGGATGTGACTGAACAAACTTTCACAGGCGAAGAGAAAGCAGGTGACATAATTGATGAGAGGAAAGACTAATTTGGCTGTGTGGAAGTGTGATAGAATATGCTGAGAGTCAGAAGATGAAGCACAATAAAAGTTTGAGCCAACATGTCCCTGAAACAACACCCCAGCTGTATCAAAAAATAAACACATGCAGCCAACGCAGACGTCTTCTGCATAGGTTAGGGTTATGTTGTTGTTTAAAGTTAAAACTATTAATATGGACAGAGTTGAGAGTTTTGTGTTTATTTGACTGATTTCAAATTTCTTTGAAGGCTAAATACAAGTAAAAGATGAACATTAATTTATTTGTACAGTTTTCCTGAGGCTTTTATATTGTTTATATCGATATCGAATTATATAGTTGTCGACCGATTTAAGAAATATATTGTGATAAAAGTTTTGGACATATGGTCCAGTCCTACTTTGATATCACATTTCTGCTGCCCTTCATGTACATGTTCTCTGTCATAAATGTTCTCCTGCTGCTTCTCCTCTGTGCTCCAGATCTATTGAGTCTTTGCCTGATAATCAAAAGTACCGGCAGCTCCAGAGGGAGCTGTCGCAGGTCCTCACTCAGCGCCAAATCTTCATTGATTAGGGTCCGAGGTACAGCCACGTGTTTGAGTGTGGATGCACTTGTTTGTCAGTCTTTTTAACTTCAGATGTTTTGGAATGGTTAAGTCATCACTAGAATAGAGATGCTAATAAGAAAATTATTTACAGAGGCATCTTGTGGAAATACGAAAGGTCCTTTCTGCTTGTGTTTGAGGACGATTACAACTAGTTGGAGAATAAATTATGTAGCCGCCTTATCCTTGAATGTGATTTGTTTGTGAATAATTTGCATGCTGGTCGTGTAGTATTGAACTCTGAGCAGCTCTGAAAGGCATGGTGTGCAGGTTTGTTTCCCATTTGTCTAACAGGTGATCTGAGGGTAACACACTAACCGTTGATGCGGTTAAACAAGCCACTACATTTAGTTTGTGTTTGTCACCTTAAAGTTTTATGAGATGTGCATTTCTTCTCTGTGAAGCACTTGAAAATATTTTTGCAGGAGTTCATGAAAAGTCAAAGGTAATCAACAACAGGTTTAAGTTCAAATATTTAATACTTTTTACTAAACGAAAGTGAACAGTGTTAATGCACTTGTATTTCTGCATAAGAACTTAAGATTGTCAGCATGATCAGTTTCACATTACTGTGTGCAGTCGGTGTGTAGATTATTGTGACTGACTTCATGTTCTTCCCTCAACAGAGTGTAAACCGAAACTAACGCTCTTACTGCATTAATGTCTCAAGTTTTCTTCTAAAATTGACCTCAGATCCTTTAAAGTGGGGTTCTGTAGAAAGGTTGTGAATATCTTACCTGTTATAAATGGCTCTTAGGGGAACTTTTTGTGGGGGAGATGGGCTGTGTTTGAAACATTCACTCATTCATATGTTGCGATAAACAATAAATCAATTAATCGCATAATTAAAATTATCTACCTAATTTTCTTTTATCAGCTTTATAGTTTCTTCGTGTCTCTCTCTTTCTGCTGAAGACACTGGTTGACAATAGGCTCAACTTTGGTGTTCTTCACTGACCCCTCCCTTTCTCTTTTCTCTTTAAAATCTGTTTTAATCGTCCAAAATCGCGTTTTTGGATCATTAAAAGCAGCCAAGCTGAGAAACTAAGCTACGAGCTAAGCTAACAGGTCGCCCTCAGGAAAAAACCTCTGTCTTGTCAAGCTCCAAAATTCATGGTTGAAACCTGTGCGTTCATCTAAAAAGTTGTTCTTGTCTGCAAAAAGAACTTGAACTTGTTTAATGATTTTTTTAATTAAAAGCTTTGTGTGAAAAATGCTATGCTAAAAAGCTCAAACCACACAGAGCGTCCGCCATTTTGAGAACCGAAAAACAGGAACAAGAGACAGCCCATGTCACGTCAAGGGGACTCCCTCCCATTTTTTCATAGATACACACTGCTCGCTCCCTCACTATCTATCCTTAGGTTCAAACGGTTTTATACTGCCATCCAATGGTAAAAACAAGTACTACATACTAAAATTAACCAACATTTCTTCTTACATTTGACAATTATTAATTATTTAAAATTTCAAACAATATTATTGTTTATCGCAATAATTTCTGAGACAATTAAACGCACAACAAAATTTGTTATCATAACAGGCCTACTCATTCACTACTTTGTTGTCACAGATTGCATTCTAAATGAGGGATGGGGCATTTCAAACACTGTTTGAAGACTGCATACGTAATAATTAGGCACAAAATATTTAGTTAGGTGCTGCATACATAAATGACAAAACAAGTCTGAATAAATGTATGAATTAGACACGATGGACATAATAATTTATCTGGTTTTGGTTAATGCTGTTCTATAAACCTTTACATTTCTAATACCGTAATGTCACATTGGTTATTCCTTCTGGAAGTCTCCTTGGCTGCATTGAAAGTGCTACGGATGGCTGCTGCCGTCTTCTGCTCCGGTAAATTTCCACAGTGTGAAACTGGAGGTGGTGCACAGGTTTGAAAAACGGCTTCCACACGAACCGCTAAGAAATGTTTGGGATGGTTTTCAGAATAAAACTCCGAACAGACGTCTCGTCAAAGAACCAGTAACAAATAAAATTGTTCATAAACGTTCTATACAATCCCACTGTAAAAGATCTGAACGCTCCCTTTTTAAATTCCGATGTATTTTATTTTTTTTGCACAATGTGACTCTCTCCTTTCTTTTTGTGCACAGGAGTGTTCAGCCGCAGGCCGACATAATGCAGAAGCAGGCGATGAAGGTCGACCTAATGAATGCACTCAAACGCAAACAAAACAACAACTAGACGCTCATGTTTTTCTTGTCTTTCACTGTCTCCGCCTCACTCGCCATCTTCTGTTTCGTTACGTATCTCCCTCCGTACCCGTTTCTGTGCTGCACCTGTTTTTTTTTTTTTGTTGAAAAAAAAAAAAGGAGAAAATGCTTAGCTTTTTATTTTCCTGCCCTGTTTTTTTGTTTTGTTTCCATGAAGCCATTCTCTTTTATCTGTCCCCTTGTGTTAATAATATGATGGTATTACCTCGTTTATGGTAATCTTACAGTGTAGTTATAATCCCTGATGGGTCGTCAGCCACTGTGGCCCCGCTCTGCCTCGGCGTCGAGGACTCGGACTGAGCTGTCGGTTGCCGTAGGCTGGACAGTGTCGTCAGATTTATCTGATTATATTTGTATAGAGTTCTAACTGTCCACGTTTGACTGTCGGATATCCAGGTGATGTGAACACGAGGACGGCCTTTTCTCTGTGCACAACCATGTTTTTTTTACACTTTATTTCACTCTGTCTGCATGTATGTGAGCTGTGCGGGAGCACGGGGATGGACTGTTATCACCCTGCCACAACTCCCCACCCCCACCTCAAACAAAAGCAGAGTATAAAAAACATGACGGTTGCTTCCCCTTCTTTTCAGCTCTTCTCTCTACTGTCTTTGTTGGGGGTTCCTTATTTTTTTCATCTCAGTTGGAACATTTTAGTTTCCACTTTGGAGGGGAAATTTTTGTTGTATTTTTGTTTTGTTTGTTTTGTGTGTTTTGTAAAAGCTTATAATTCACATTGTATTAGAGCTCGCAGCAACAATAAAAACTGTAAAAAGCTGCGCTGGTCTGTTTCTTCTTATGGACGTGACGCTTTATGCAGGTAGTGGACACACTAAACTAAACACGAACTGCAACACCAAACATTTGACCACTGTAATGATATAGGAAGGGGTCAGTTTACTGACTTACGGTACCTATATTTTAGATGTAAATTTTGAGCAGGTTTTCACCTGATAAACTTACCATCAATATTAAACGAGTTCTCTCTTTTTCAGTTTAATATTCAATAATTCTGTGCCTTGGAGTTGAGTTGTAAAGACATGAAACGTCAATTTATGAACTGAATCATTTAATTAACAAATCATTAATTACATCACAACATTTGTACATGATCGATCAGTTTCCTATAACTAACTGTAGGCAGATTCAAATTTAACACAACAGACAAGTTAGGGTCTTATAATAACTTATACTGCAGGCACTATTAACTTAGTTCTGGCTTAGGAGATAAAGTTTAAGAGTAGGAGGAAGAGGAAAAGAAGTTAAGAGTCAGGGAGTTATCTTGACGTGAGTTTAACCAGGAA
>JARVJN010001723.1:28078351-28089212 GCA_031763805.1 Argolebias nigripinnis
ACTTTTTAATACTTTTCAAGACCCTTAATTTCCCCAAAATTGATTTATCAACTTTTAATAACTTTCAAGACCCTGCAAATACTCTGTTATAATCTAGCTGGGGGTTTATTTGCTTTATTTATTTATTTATTGCTACTTTTCCTTTTGACTGTACTTTTGTTGCTATTTTGTTTTGATTTGTTAAATATATATATATATATATATATATATATTTGACATTTAAATTTTGTAAGCCTCTTTTTTGACTGTCTATTGTTGTCGTCACTCTTTGTAACCCGGTCTCCCTTGTCAATGAGTCCCCGAGGCTCAATGGGATTAACCTGTCTAAATAAAGGTTGAATGAAAAAAGTAATTTGATACACTAAGAAGTTGGTGGTCAACTCCGTGCCTCCAAAGATATCTTCTATATCAACCATAGATACACTCTCAGGCCTTCAGTGTGCTGTCACCAATGAGATCGGGTGGTCAAAGGTCCATCTATTGTTCTAATCTGTCCAAATGATACACAGATTTCAGACTGTTTTATTTTCTCTACAGGATTTTTACAGCCTGACTTTTGGGGGAACTTGCTATGATATCCTCTTCTTTCCTCTTAAATGATGAACTCTTAATAGTTTAGAAATGTTTTTGCAACCCTTCCCAGATTGATGCGTAGAAACAGTTACTTCTCCACAACTTCTGCTGATGTCTGTCCCTCCTTAGCAAATACCGGTACTATTAGCGTAATAAACCATGCACTGTTGTTATGCAGTTGTATTTATTTTCAGTTCTTTCAACAACAAAAAAATGATTTTTATGTTCTGATGTGGACAATCTAATCTGTGACTTTAAGTTTGTAAAAAAATGGCAATAATTAAATATCACCTGAGTGTAAAGACTCAAATATTTACGGTATACACATCAAAGTCCTCAGCTCAAACAGTTACAAACCTCCATGCAGATCTGGTAGAGCACCAGGCAAGCTGTGTGATTAAAGAGACGGTTTCTCTTCCAGCTGAACTCCACAGTGTCCTCCTCAACTTCATGAAGCACTGACGCACACACAGGAAAAAATAAAAACAGCACTTTAACATTTGAAACCATACATCATCAACTAATGTTTATGTGCAAGAAATTTACCTTTGATCTTGTAGAAAATCTCAGGAATGAAGGCCTGAATGGCTTTGAAGCGCTCCACCACAAAGCCCAAAGTGGGAAACTGACAGCTGCCATATGAGATCAGCTGATTGGCAAGGGATTCTGGGAAGATCTTCTGCAGACGAAGTGTCTGGAATCGAGTGAAGGATGCTCCTGTGGAGGATGAAAGCAAAGACAAGAGGATAACATTGTCAATTTGTGTGGTACGTTTTCAAACAGACAACAAAGTTACAGAATATTCAGAACCCTTAGCTGCTCAGTCATTATGTAATTTTGAAAGAAACTATAAAATGTTAACTTAAGAGAACAACACATTACCAATTCGTAAATCCAGCTCCTGGCGAACATCAACAGCATCACTGATGTTAGAATCAGGCTCCGCTAGCATCTCGCAAGCTCTCCGAATCGTGTTGGGGGTGATCTCAGAAAACTTTGCCCGAAAGACTTGCAAGTTGGGCTTCACTAAAAAACACACAAATAAAATGTGTTTACCAAAACCCTTTAGAAGACAAAGATACACACATCTTGCTATTCCTGTGCTATGGATAACTCTGCAAACTAATTTTTACATGCTTTCCTCTTTCCTACAATACCTGCTTTGCAAACATCGATAATCTCGAAGCCAATGTTTTCTCCCTCCCTGTCACAGTCAGTCCAGATGATCAGGGCCTGACATTGCCTCACTTCCTTCTCCAGAGTTCGCTACAGACAAAAAAGAGATGAAGAAAATGAGAGGAACAAAAACAAGAAAGAAAAGAGTTGCTTATGAACATAACTAGGCTGTCATAATACTAGAACATAAAAAAAAAAGTCTAAATTGTATCGTCAAAACCCCTAATCATTCAGAGTAGTCAGAGAATAGCCTAATTTTAAAAATACATAAAGCTCAAAAATAGGTGTTTTATATTTTTATAAATTCATAGCGAGACAAGTAGGCATACCTTGATTTGCATCATATTATCTGGACAATACTTCTCAACCTCTGTGTCAAACAGCAACACAGGGTTGCAGCTGTGCCTGTGGTGAGCGAAAAAACACAAACTGATCAAATACTGTGTCGAGATGGTTACACCCAAAAGAAAAGACATTTGTTTAAACTCACCATTTCTGAAAAGGTGCCTTAAACTCCAAAGCAAGTAAATGTCCTGACACTGATGTTGTCGTTACTGTCACATTCTGACAGAAACAAAAATCAGAGACAATGATTGTAGACAAACAGAAAAACAGATTACAGTATCTTTCCAGTGCAGATTTACTCTTTTCATTGTATTGGCTTACCTGGCCAAAGAGATGATACTCAAACTCATAAATTTTATTAAACTTTGACATTCCTTCCCTCTGAAAAAAAGACCACAGTGAGATCTACATCAACGATTTGTAAATACACTGGAGGAAAAGGTTACTCAATCCCAAAGACAAAAGGACAGTTCTGTTTCTTCCTTTTCACAGTTTTGTGGTTAGCAGGAACTTTTACCTTCCGGTACTTTTATTTTGATTCAGACTATGTAAATGTGCCATAATGTCAACTATATTGTAACTTCAAGATTTCTATGTCAGAGAAGATGTGTTTAAGTTGATTGTTTGATTAATAATTAAGTAATTAACTATTTATTTGATTATTGTAGTCCTGTTGTTTCCACCTAATGGAATGATCAAGAACCACTGTATTAACTAGGGGTGCAGAAAAAAATTGATTTTTTTAAAGAATCTAGATTCTTAGTCCTGGCGATTCAGAATCAATTCTAAAAGCCCTAAAATCGATTTTAGAACATGTTTAATTTTATATTTTTTCCGCTCCTACTCCTGAGCGTACTGCATATTGCATTTCGTGTCCGTTCGGCCGCCGTATAATTTGCATATCTTAGTTTTCTTTAAAAAATATACCTGCCTGCCTGCCTGCCTGCCTGCCTGCCTGCCTGCCTGCCTGCCTGCCTGCCTGCCTGTCTGTCTGTCTGTCTGTCTGTCATTTAAATTACATTTTCTGTATTGATTTCTTTATTAAACATTAAATTGAAATATGCAATGTGAAATTGCTTTTTCTTTTCCACTACTTTTAAGAAAATATTTCTCGAATGACTTAACGGTGCGAGAGAATTAAAACGCCTACGCCTTTTAACGAAAGTCAGGGACAGACCTGCAGGGTATGGTTTATGTTGTAACAACTTCTTTATTGTATTGCAAATTAATTTTAGACGCAGTTATTGTGTCAGTCTGGTAGTGTTACAGTTTTGCACCAGAATGCTTTGGTGGTAACATTTTATTATTAAATTTATAATGCTCTGAAAAAAAATTGTGATATTTACATGTCTGAATTTTTTTTAAGCAAAACTCTTGAAGAAATAGACAACGTCAGTCTTCCTGGAATGCATGTTTGAATGTTGGAGAAACTCTTGTTTTGGGGTCTGCTCAAGAATTCCTGTCATCATATAAGATAATGACACTAACAAAAGTGAAATGCAATTTTGAGGCTTTAAAACAATTTATTGTGAAAAGGATTCGCTCCAGTCTTCACAGTAAATGCACTCAAGTAAGACAGGTTGGAGCACAAATTTCTATCTTTGGAGATAAGCTACGCCCACCAGGAAGAATAGTCAAACCACATTTACTGTAAATGTCAAACATGCACAAGCGCACAAAACAGTGTGTGGACGGAACTGGAAGGAGTGTATTCAGATAAAATGAGAAGTTACGCCTGTGCTGTTTACTGAAGAGTCTTCTGAATGTCAGATTAAAGTTAGAATATTTTACAAGGTGTCTTAATATTAAGTTGTGCAGTTTTTCTCCAGTTGAACTTATGAATTATTCACTGCTCATCTTTGTGCTCACAGGTAGGTGTCTGTTTCTTTAAAATTTCAAGGATTTGGTTATGCAGCAAAAGTGTATTTAGGGTTAATTAGAACATGATTGTCAGAGATAATTAATGGTAAAATTAGTGACTGAATTAGTAACTAATCATATGAGAAGAATGTGTTTAATATAGTATAATTTACCCTGATGCATGCTTAATAATCCAGGTAGAAAAATCTAAAAAAGCTAAGTCTGGTCCTCTGGACATTCAAAAAACAAAACAAAGCGTAAAACCTGTAGAAACTTTTTGTCTTTCGTCCGAAAGACTTCCTCTACAGTTTTTTTGCTTTGTTTTGTTTTTTGAATGTCCAGAGGACCAGACTTAGCTTTTTTAGATAAATACCTTAATGTTTCGTCCCCCCAACATGACGGAGTTCATCTGTTCCAGAGCCAGCTGGGCAGCTTCTGGCACATCATACTCCACAAAGGCAAAGCCCTGCATTCATACAACACTCAAAAATAACAAAACAACCACAACAAAAATAAAAAATAATATCTCTAAGCCAAATTTTAAACGACACTAACCTTGTGTTTCATTGTAACGGAGTCCCATGACATGTCAATGCTCTTAATTGGGCCGAAGGGAGCAAAGGCCTGTCTGATGGTGTCCTCACCCAACTCATAGTAGATGGAGCCCACATACACACGACACATGATCGCCAGCGCACGTTGCCGCTGAGCTGCCACCTGGGGGAAAACAAGATGTATTAAGAATTGAAAAGTAAAATAAAGGAAGCTAATCACTCACACACAGACACGTAAAAATATGCATTTTCAATTGGGCTTGCTTCCAAAAAATGTTAAAAGCCAATTCCAGGGTTGGGAAGTCTGGACAGGTGAATGGGGTAGTAATAAAGATACTTTAATAACAGGAATATTGTGTGTTAACATTTGTTTTATAACAATGTTTGTAATTAATCAATATGCCCTACATTCTGTTACTACTGAACAGAAATTTTGTGTAAAACACACTGAAGTGATTGGCATGCACAGCCCTCACAAATATTTGGCTTCAGTAACTAACCTGTATTCCAGGGATGAAAGAAAGGAAACAAAAGTAACTGTGGCGTTCAAACGAAATCCAAACAAAGTCTTGATGAAAGCATTCAAACTTCCTTCTTAAGTCTACGTTGAGGGATGATTTAATCATCAAAAGTTGATGTTTTAGCGATGCCTTCAGACTTAACTCAATGGATTTACCCTCTATAAATTAGTTTCCTATAGCTTGACGAGATGACTTGTTCATTCACCGGATTAAAAAAAAAAAAAAAGTCTACTCTGAGATGGCAAAAAAGATCCCTGTCATAGAAATTCTCTCTTTTTTTCTTTTTTTTTTGGTTCATAAAGAGATTGCTGTCCCTCTTTTTGTCCCATGCCAAAAGCTGTTTTATTGCAAGGAAATGCATATTTTCTAAAAAGACATGTCTTTTCTTCCTTTTTTAAAGTTTTCTTCTTGTGTAGTTAAAAATTACCCCATAAAAAAATAAAAATGCCTCTTTGTCTAAGTTCTTGATCTCACTCTACATACGCAGATGTAAAGCCATGTTTCCTTGTAAAATATGCACTCTTCAGTTAAATAAAAAGGCAGGGATTGTTGCCAGCGCAACCAGTAAAAGAAGGGTAACAGTCCTTTTCCCATTGGAAATGCGCACAAGAAAATAATTTAATGATCTATTGACCGATTGTAAAGGTGAGAGAGGATCTCCAAAGCCCATTGTCACTGCTGCCATCTGAAAGACAGTAAAGATGGAAAAAGTGCTGAAAAGTAGGTTAAATACCCCTTAGCTTTGCTTTTTCAAGAAAGGTCATTGCTTTGCAAGATAGACTAAAGCAGTTAGGCTAGCACAATATTCAAACCCTCTCTCAATACAGCAAACATTGTGAGGTTTTACCTCACATCACTAGTTTACAAATCACCAAACAACAATAAAGAAAACCACGCCCACTTTAAAAATGCTAAGCATTTAACATGAGAAGCAAAGCCTTCAAGATGATCATCTCCATCTGAAAAAAAGCAGAGGCACAAGGTCTACACGTGTTCCTGTTCACAGCATGCAGAAGAGGGAACAAGACTTCCACGAGATCTAATCCAATACAGACTTGTGATATTAGAGATGTTAAGAGTTACTAACGCATGGATAGAAACAAATAAAAAAATCTGTCTAGAATCACAGCTCACAGGTGACACACCACATTATAAAGTTTCTTTTGCAGAGTACTACCGTAAATGTTTCCCACATCTCACCTGCAGGTTGGTGAGCTGCTGCTGCTGATGGGCGATGGTCTGCTTCACCAACACACTCTTAATGCTTTGTTCCATGGCATACTTCTTTGCCTAAGAAAAGAGTATTTTATTTAAGCACCTTGTTCTGGAACACAAGTTTGATCTGTGTCTTGCATGCAGTAAATCACTACAATACAAGTACTGTATAGCTAACTCATTTAAGTGAAAACCAGTTTTATTTATCATCTAGCCATTACGCTGTGTTAATCAACATAAATATTAAATCTGTGTAAGGTGTAATGACTTCTTCCCAACTAGGGCTGGGCCATATCATACCGTTCAACCGTTCACAATAATACCGGGGAAAAAAAGCTTGCCTGGGCAAAAAAAAAAAAGACGATAGGCGCTTTAAATAAAATGATGATTATTATTATTATGCTAATTTCATGATGTAATACGTCAGGGCACCCCGCCCCCTTAACAACCGAGCGCTTCGAACGACCAAACCGAACTGCGCACCTCCCTCCACCTTTCTGTACTGTGTAACGCTAATTAGTTACGCGCAATACTAGCTAGTTAAAAAGCTAAAAACAAACAATGTACGTCTCAGCTTCTCTCCATTCAGCTCTAAACTGCAGGGACAGACAACTCAACTGTCTCCCCCTCCCCCTCTGAGCTGTCGGTGTGGGCTGCATCTGCCTCGCTCTAAAATGTTGGTACAAACACGCACAGCTCAACTGTCTCTTGAGTTGCACAGTCGGTCCATGGACCAAGAGGCAGGAGATCAGAGACAGATCAGTCAGATAAATGAATAATTCCTGCAGGAATAGAGGAAACTGAAACACCAACAAGCTTCAGGGTCAGCTGATCACCTTGTTACAAATTCTGGAAGTTATATTTCATTTAAAAGCAACATATTTTGTTGTAGGTTTCATTTATGCTCATCAGATCTTAAGCTTCATTTTTTTTAGTTGTTTTGGGAAACTACACCTGCACTTTAGTTTTTGTGGTGGATTTTGTTTATCTATATTTTGTGCAAACTTTTTCAATCTAAATAACAGAAGGATCATTTTTATTTTTATACTTAGAGACTGAATACTTTACTAAATAAAGTAATTTCAGTTAAATAACCCCTTGTTGGTTTTTATTTTATATGATACTGCAAAGCAACATGTTAAGTTAATTTTGTCAAATAAATAACTTTGATTTCTGTTTATTTATTTATTTATTTTTGTTATATCACGAAATTTATCGTTATCGTCAGAATGCGCTGAAATATCACAATATAATATTTGAGCCTTATCACCCACCCCTATGGCAAATCCAGTTATTCGCTTTAAAAATTAGCTTGGAAAAATAAAACCACATATTTTTTTGTATTGATAATTTGGGTTCCCTTTAAAATGTATTTTGTCCTCCTTGAACCTTATAGATGATTTTTTGTTATGATTGCTAAGTATCTTCATCAAGTCCTTGCGTGATGATTTTGTCCTTTGTGAGCTTATAGCTTCCAAGCAATGATAGTGTCTTAAGTTTGTTAATCTTCTTACTAATGCTAGACCTGGAATCAACTCGCACTAAGCTAGGATTTAACACAGATTTACGTGATAAAAAAATATGGAGCCAAATCTTTAGTATTTGTAGAATGGGTATCGGTTGGTTGTGTTTTGGTAGAGCTTAAAGGATGTCGTCGGATGTTTTAGTTTTTGCAACAACATTTGCTCACTGTCAGTGATCTGGATCAAGACGGAGGCCTCAAAGTGTCATATTCTGACATTAATACTAATGGAAACTTAGAGGTGGTACGGTGGCGCAGTTGTTTGAGATGTTGCCTCTCAACGGGAAGGTCACTGGTTCAAATCCCAGCCAGGGACTTTACTGCATGTTCTCTCTAAATTGTCCCCAGTGAGTGAGAGAGTGAATGGTTGTTTGTCTCTATATGCAAGACAGGACATCTGTCCAGGGAGTGTCACCTACTGCACAGTGACTGCTGGGTATGGGCACCAGTGACCCCATGACCCGAAAAGGAAAAAACAGGTAAAGATAATGGATGCTTTTTTTTTCCTCCAATCTTTTTAAATTGCCTGAAATCTGAGATTTTATACACATTAATTTGACTTCAGATTGGATTTACTTTATTGGACCCATCAGGGAAATTGATGCCTTTGCACAGCTTGTTGGACAGCTGAGCTCAGGCAGACTGTGGGCCCCAGCAGAGGTTAAGGATCATGAATAATGTACCATCTAAATGATGATGGTGCTTGAACCTCTGACTTTAACAACCTAACCACTGTTCCATCGCTACGTTCCATGCAGGCCAAGTAAATAAATAAAAAATCACAAAAACTAGAAATCTTTTCAAGCGCTGCATCTGTTAATGATTTAGTTACTCTCTTGGTGGAGAGCCAACAGGAAGTTAAGTAGATCAGCCATAGGAAGTCTCTAATGCAACCAGAGGGCCGTGCCAGGCACACTGCAAAAAAAATTATAATTTTTTATTTGAAAATTACACAAAAGATTTCAAAGCCCCCCAAAAAACACATAAAGATGTTTGACTTTCAGCAGTTTCATTTAATACAAACGTGCCTGTTGATGCACACGTCTGCTGACAAGCAAACTTTTTTATGTGCTGCTAAATTACAGTTTTTTTCAAACACATAATTTTTTTTAATACCAAATATAAAAATGTCTTCGTAATGTGTTTTAGCACAGCTGCCACTTCAGGCGTTTGTCTTGTGAGGGTCAGAGGTCATAATCTCCAACATCCTTCTATTGTTGTGAGAGGTTTTCCTCTTCCTGTCAGACGTGGACACGAGTGTCCACCGTGCTGTCACTTCCTGTCCATAAAGGGTGTTTGACAAATGACAGTCTGCAGCAGGTGTAGGTGTTTGACTGAGCAGGACCCTCATAATGATGACGAAAAGACTCGAGCGAAAACGTGACACGTCTGTCATGAAAATATCATAGTTAGGAGCAAGAACATTGCAAATGACTGTGAGCCATTCTAAAGATCTTTTTTGTTGTTGTTGTTGGTCAGGGTGTAACTCAAATGTAGTCAGATCTACACCCACAAACATTTATTTGTAAAGTGATGTACTTTTGCTTCTTTTTTTATTGAGATGAACAAAATATTATGAACATTTTTAACTTAGCGCCATGCTAGATTGACCAACACAGTTTCATTATTATTGAAACTTTGTAAAAGTTGCATTACTGCCAGTGTTGATATATTAGGTTAGTGTCCATCCATCCATCCATTATCTTTTATCCGGTTATTCCTTTTCAGGTCACGGGGGGTCACTGGTGCCCATACCCAGCTATCATTGTGCGAGAGGCGGGTGACACGCTGGACAGGTCTCCAGTCCATCACAGAGACACATAAAGACAAATGAGACAAACAACCATTCACTCTCTCACTTCATATCAATATTTTCTATCTATCTTAAATCGTGAACACAGAAGAAGAAACTGTTTTGATGCGTTGAGACGGCTTGTTCGCAACACCAATGGTAAAACCGTGTTGCTCTGCCGTAGCTCCTTTATTTCTTTTTTTAACATCTGTCTTAGATTTCAACTTACACGTTTCACTATGCCAAACTTCCTGCCTGCAAACTACAGAAGCCTAATAGGGACAATTTAGAGTGACCACTCAGCCTAACATGACATATCATGACAAAATCTTTGGGAGGAAACCGGAGTATCTGGAGAAAGCACGGAGAGAACATGCAAACTCCACCCAGAGAGGCTGCAGGATGGGACTTGATCCAGTGACCTTCTCACTGCGAGACAACGTGTCTGCAGACTGTGCCACCGTGCCGCCTGAATTGGTCCTTAAAACAGAAATGTGACAAAGTGTCTTATTTATGTCTCCATGTGTTTGCAATTTATTCAGGGTTTATCTGGATTTTTGTGGTTCTCCCAGTGTACTAGTAATGTCACATTATTTTTTTATGAATCTAATCAGTCATGATTTGAGAGGTCGACTTCTCACAAAGTTGTCTCAAGTTTCTCACTGTCAGACAAACTAAACTGACAAGAGCTTGAAACTGGTTCCAGACACCTGCGACGACCCTGGCACTGTTTTGAAAAGTTTGCCTTGCAAAATTTTCAAACATGGTCAAAGCTCTCGACACACAAGAGCGAGGCCCTGAGACTCATGCAAGGACTTTAAGAACCTGACTTAACTTTTTTTTTTTTTAGGTTTTTCTACCTGGATTATTAAGCATGTATCAGGATGTTCCTGTCAATACATTCGGTGACATACAGGTCTTATTCTGACCAGATTGATGAGTTAATGGCTAGTCTGAACAGGGCCAGGATCAAACTGGATCGCTATTATCTTTAGAAAACTTCCAATCTCAAAAAATGTCATAGCAATTCTTGTAAATAAAGGTAGTCCCCGACTTACGACAGAGTTCCGTTCCTACACGCCGTCGTAACCCGAATTTCATCGTAAGTCGGAAAATACGTACATACTGCCCCATATACATGTACAGTACTGTACAGTTACCAAGCACGTAGCCTATTCTAACACAGTACCCTACATAATTAGCAAAAAACACATACATTTGGAGCCATAATGAAGGGAAAAGAGTTAATTTCTTACTGGGAGCTGGTGAAGCCTTCCTCTGTGTGTTAGCTCGTTGCTCAACA
>JARVJN010001723.1:28349727-28360608 GCA_031763805.1 Argolebias nigripinnis
TCAGTAAACGTTCCGTTTAAACAAAAGCTGTGTTTGCTCCGATAAAATGAATGAAATAACTTTCAAAAAACACCCGCGATCCATACTCCGCCTATGGAATACAGGCACTTCCGGTGTCGGATAGGAAGTCCGGTGCACATTCGCTTCTACAGTGACACCCTCAGGAATACTGTGGATAGAACCGCATGAGAGGGTTTGTTATGTACCAGATTTGCATGCAGATTAGATTAAAACTACTCTCCCCTCGTGATAGAGAGTGCCTCTTAGACTCTTTGTTTGCCTGGTTCAGAAGAGACGTTTTGGTCTCATGCTTGTTGGTGTGAATTCAAGTGGAACTGACTGGAAATCAGGCTTAATGCTGCACCATAGGTGTTGAAAGTTGTACATAATGTACAGGTGTGTGTTTTCTCCAGGTTCTTGGGCGTCCTCCCACAGAAAAAAAAATGCATGTTAGGTTAACTGGTTACTCCAATTTTCTATTTGTCTCTGTGATGGACTTGCAACCTGTCCAGGGTGTACCACACCTCTCAAACAGTGACTGGTGGTTATGGGCACCAGTGACCCCTGTGACCCATAAGGAAGAAGCGGGTAAAGATAATGGATGGATGGATTGATGTGTCAAGAGAATATGTATTATTTGCACTCCCCATACTCCATAATTTTTACTGCTCTTATACTGTTATTGTGAATGATGTTAAAATGCTCCATGGTCCTTACTGCATGTAGTAATCAGTCTTCATGTGATTGGTCATTAAAGGGATGGCAAGAGATAGTTTTTATTATCCTCAAGGTCTGATTGAGATGATTACAGGGACGTGTTTCTTCGAGAGCCCTTGACCTTCCAGATTCCCTCCCACTTCTGACTGCAGCTGGGTTCTGGTAAGCTGGACCGGGTGGGGAGGTGCTGGGGGGCTAACAGCTGGAAGTTTCTACAAAGCTGATGTTTTTTTCTTTTCAGGAAGGCAGAATGGGCCAGAGCCTCAGACAGGTTAAGACATTGATAAGTGTAAATGCAATGATCTGTGATTGCTGGCTGCTCTCCAAAGCTTTGTAAATAACTATGATGACGCTTACACCTGGTTGTTTGGGGAATCCCTTTTTCCACGACAGGATGGAAGGGTTTGTTCGCTAGAAAAATCCAAGGAAAGGAAAATAGCTGAGTTTTGATTAAACTACTTATCAATTAAGTTTATATTTTATATGTTTTTAATGTCACATTATTAAAGCCATCACTGTAAATGTAATGACAAAAAACTCAAGACTGAAGCAACTGTCATTGAATTTTCAGCTGTGTCTTCAGAGCGGTATGGTTGTAACATCAAGATTCACCTCATGACACCTTTGAAATCCTTTAAACGCTGCATACTTTAAGCAGGATCTTGGCTGAGCCGTTTGATTCTTTATGCATTTGCTGTTTATCTGTGCATGAAATCATGGACTAAGGGATGGCAAACATATTGAACGTAATAATATTTGCAGTACTCTGAAAAGCTTTTTTTGTGTGCAAATTCTTCATCAGGTTTAAATAAAAACCCTGGACAGTGCTGCACAGAAATGACCTGTTATGTGGTTTTAATAATTCACAAGGTGTTTCTTTAGAGGAGCAGCGTACCCGAAGTCAGCCTGTCCTCACATATTTTTCCAGATGTGTGGAGTAAGTGTGAAGAGCAGGATGTAGGGTGGAAGATGACTGCTGCAGCTTCTGCTTGTCCACTGTTTCTGTAAGCCAACATTTGATTTATTTTATGTTACAAACACATTTCTGGTTTTAATTATGCAGCTAATTACTGTATACTGTTTGTATATATTTTTTTAATTACACAGTCACTTACAAATTTCTTTTATTTTTTGTGACGTACTATAAAGCCAAGCCCAAGTTTAGCCAGAATGGGACATCATTACTAATCTTTCATGACAAAATATTATCCTGCTGGAGTCCCCTAAAGTTAGCAAGTGAGCCTAACGGATGTAACAGGGTCACGATCTAGGACAAATCTGTTGCAGTGGCTATAGCTTGTTTAATAGAATGGTTTACACATGCACTATTTTGTGTAGTCTTCTGTGATTTTAGAGAAATGCTGCGAATTTTGACCATGAAAGCTGTTTAATTTGTTGTGTTTCTCCTGCAATGAGATGGCCAGCGGTCACATCAAACGAGACCACAGGAAGCAAGGAACACCTTCAATATTTTATATGATAATAGAAGCCATTGTTCATCATGGCTCAGTGCGTTGCATTTAGTCCGGTTTAGTATTTCATGGCTGACTACAATCAAATTGTTGTCATTCAGCCTGAAGATCTGCATCGGGCTGCAGCAGCAATGCAAAGAGTGGTGTAAAAACCAGGAGAACACTGGTAATATGTCACTGCATGCGAAAAACTAGAGACACTTGGCCAACTGAGTTGCTTCTGTTAATTATTCATCGGTCAAAGGGGAGCGTTGCCTCCATCTAATGAGTCCATTCAGGATGCGTGTTGCGTTGCCTGAAGGGGCTGGAGGAAGAATTCCTCTGAGCATCACTAAAGTCCCAGGACGGAGGGAGCACAGCTGGGATTCCACATCCCAGTCTTTCACACTCCATTCCACACAGCTACGCACAGGGACACACAGCCGTTCAGTCCTCTGTCAGCGCTCATGGTCCTGCCTGCTGTTTCCATGCTGCTGCAGAGGCAGCTGTGTCAGAAGGCTGCTCTGCCTGTTCCTCCCGTCTGTTTCCCTCTCGTTGCAGGCTGGTCAGTTCCCAGAGGGATAATCTCTTATAAATAAGGCCAGCCTTTTGCACTTTTAGCAATTTATTTTATGGCCCTATGTTTATTTATTATTCTATCTAAATGTCTGTTTGGCTTTGTCTTGATCCAGGTAGATTTATTTTGGAACTAAAAATGCACATATTGATAATTATTTATTATCCGTTGTTTAGGTTATGCAACCACTTTCACCAGACTTGTTTATGTAAAGTCATTTAACAACCTGTTCTTTATGATTTGTATAGAGAAAGTTGTATGTTTTTATTTTCTGCATCCAGAGCTGTTTACTTGCTACTAATGCAACTTGTAATAGGGTGACTTGGCCCTCGCCCATACGCAGCTCCGCTCAATTCTCATTTCCCTTCACTGCTCCTTGTGCGAAGCAAAGTGAAGGACAGGGTCTGGTTTGAACCAGGCTAGGGTGAAACCTGTTAGGCGAAGAAAAAAAAATACAGATTTATTATACGTTTATTATAGTTGTAGAAATCTAACTGCAACTTGTATCTGAATCTCCTCACAAAGAAATACAATTTAGATTTTGAATTAAGGAAGTCATTTTGAACTTGTTCAATACTGAAGCATTGTATAGACAAAGTATAGCCAGTACTACTTTTTCAAAAACACTGTTACGTTCACACTCAACAAGTTGTGTTTTAGGCACATAAAACTGTAGTTTTCAGAAACTCCTAACAGTATCGTGCCTGGATTTTGATCACCGCATTTTCCGGTGTATACATTTTTTTGCATAGATTTGCCAATCCTGCGACGTATACGCTGAAGTGACTTATATATGTTTTTTTTTTTTCAATATTCATAACGCAATTTTTGACTGATGCTTTAAATTTCTAAGAACTGCAACAGTGAGTCCTCCCATGCGTGCTCGCTTCATTCAGCTGGCACAGGCGGAGGAACACTGGAGAGCTATCGGCTCTGGCCATGATGGATGGATCGATGGATGGATGGATGGATGGATGGATGGATGGATGGATGGCACCACGCTGCCCGGGCGAAATGAAGCTGTTTTGACCATTTAATAAATGCATAATAAAGTGATGGGTCAGTGATGACACAAAATAAATGCGACTTAAACACTGAAGTGACATATATGTTTTTTTCCTCTTCATGATGCTTTTCCTTTTTTTGGACGGATGTGACTTATACTCCGGAAAACTCGGTAGTTATTGACAATTGAAGCATAACAGAAAGACAACCCTGTATCTTTACAAACACCAAATCTTGACTGAATAATGACAAATCCTCATTCACACTATTGTCCACTCTTTGACCTAGAGGTAAGTCTTTAGGAAATGTAATGGCAAAATCTAACGGAAAGACAAAATACTGTTTCTAAACAGACAGTGCAACAATAACACGTGAGCTGCAGACAAGTTGATGTTATTTTCAGTAAAAAAAAGTTAGAGTCTCACCTTTTAACCTGTGAGCTTCAAACCCATACTGCTTTGCAGACTTGCATTTTTTTAGAATGATTTACACAAACTGGCTAAAAAAAATTCACAAGTACACTAATCATCTATAACTGACTCCTCCACAACATAAGTGCAGAGTGTTGTCATCATTGTAAGTTCCCATACAATGATGAAATTAGTTCTCTGTATTTAACCCATCGCACCTGAGATACACCCAGGTGGAACAGTGGGTAGCTATGTGTCTTGCTCAGAGACACCATGACATGTGGGAATGGCTGGGGTTTGAGCCTGGGGCTTTCAGGTCCCAGTTCGGCTGCCCTACCTCTACCCCATCTCGGCCCCTAGTGCCTTTAGTAGTTTTTGACTCAAACTACTTCTCACTGAAGATGTTTTTAGTCTCTTCTTATAGCTGTCTCCTTCACAACAGTTGTGGGTTTGTGTTGGCTGACTCATTTTTGATACATCATATCTCCCGCACATACACCTGCACCACAAACACATGGCGCTTGACAGTTAAGAAAGGTGTGATGATGAGTTGTTCGCATATTTTGGCTCATTGTTTTTTGTTTTTCTAACATCTGGCATTTATCAGTTAACACACTCAGCCGTGAGCCACGGTCAACACATTCTGGACATGCAGGCTCTGCGCTGATTCATCCAAAATTCAAAATCCACCACGGAGAAAGTCATTATCTCCAAGGATGTATTCTTCCCGTAGGTTTTAAGAACCCTGAGCCCTCTGAACAAATAATTTATCACAAATGATAGCCATAGCATGTGGCGTATGGCATGTAAAAACTTATCTTTCACAAAAAGGACAGCTTGAGTAATTTAACTTACCCTGTAGTCGCTGGCGGTAACGTAGAAAATGGGTTGGAAAGCCAGCCAGATGATGCAGGTGGTGTACATCGTAAACCCGATGAACTTGGCCTCGTTGAAGTTCTCTGGGCATTTGCGGGTCTTAAAGGCGTAGACTGTGCAAAGGATAATGAGTATGCAGTTGTAGGTCAGAGACATGAGCATGCTGGAGTCCTTGCTGTTGCACTTGAGGGTGACCACGTCTCTCTTCTCCGGACCCACTTCTTTTCTCACACCCGGAGTCTCTACCAACAACCAGACCACCACCACTACCAGCTGGCAGGAGATCAGAGCACCACAAATGGCAACCTGGGAGGCTGGACTGATAAACCGAGGCCTCTGAGCTCCATCCTTCACACCACTGAAAATCCGAGCTATACGGTTGGTCTTGGTCAGGAGGGCTGAGTAGCATACAGCAAACGAGGTGCCTAAGCCTAACCGGCGCAGCGTACATACTGCGGTGGACGGCTTGGCAATGTAGATAAATGTCATGATGTAACACATCAGCACTCCCAGCAGAAGAATGTAGGAGAGCTCCCGTCCGCTGGCCTTCACCACAGGTGTCTCATTGTGTTTAAGGAAGAGGCCGATGACGAACAGTGTACTCATCATCCCTAGGCAGGAAATGGTGACAGGTCCAATGGCCCAGGCGTCTTCCCAATGGATGTACTCCTCAGGCAAGTCGTAGCAGCCTGTAAGATTTGCTAAAGGCCACTGTCCAAAGCTGCAGTCAGCACAGGTGAACTCATCCTGCAAGTACTGGTAGGACTGGCACGGAATACAAATCCAGCAGCACACATCGCCTGGCTGCATACTCTTCACCTCATTTTTCCTGCAAGGGTCACTACACTGGGAGGTAGGCACAACTTGGCCAGCCCAGGGGATCAGGCTGGTGTTCAGGGTCAGGCTTTGAGCCCAGTAGCCAACACCACGGTAGACATATCGTCCGCCCTCTTTGTGGTAGTGGAAAATGTTGTAGCGGCCGACGCTGTCTCCAAAGGCATCAAAACAAACTACATTCTCTGTGTCAGGGGGTCGAAACGGTGCTGAAAGAGACAGAGAAAGGACTAGAAGAGTTATCAAATAACAGCTGTTTGCAGGTTTATAAACTAAATAATCACAAGTTAAAAATATGATAGAAAAACACATATATTTAGTTTTGTAATAGCCTGGGTATTAATTTGTGTGTTGCAGAGAACTTGAAAATACTACATGCTCTGACTGGAAAATCCACATTTGATAAACCTTAATATGCCTTCATTCCTATCTAACTACAACCAGAAACAATTATAAGTGTTTATTTTGTTATATTTCAGACAAAAACTAGTTTCAGATTTAAGTCGTCATTGGTTTTTGGACAAAATGAAAAGTAAAATAACTATGTTTAAAAAGTTCTGCAAAATGATGAGCATTTCTGGTCAGAAAACTATTGAGTTAACTATGAATTGCTGCAACAGACAATTATTTTGAATGTTGGTGAATCCAGAAATGTATATGCATTCATCTTTCCCTCTGCCTCAACCAGTTTACTACAAAGTAGTTATTTTGTTAAAAATATCTCCCAGAAGAATAATGCTACTAATATCAGATTAAAAATAGTTAATAAACAGGTACTCTGTTGATTGTTTCTTCCACAAACACACAGAGAGCTGGGAAGGGAGGAGGGCGAGGCAGAGGGAGGTTGTGCCTTCCTACCACCTCGGACCTCTACACTTCACGATGCAGGGGGAAGGCACTCCGCATCATGAAGGACTCCACTCATCCTGCACACAGTCTATTCCAGAGGTGTGTTAAGTAGCTAGTTTTTGGCTCCTGCACAAAAAATATTTGAATTGTTGAGAGCTGCCAGTCAGCTGTTCATGTCTATTTCCACACAGAAATACATAATCGTATTCATAGATTCTTATGTCTTATCAAAGGTTCAGTTACTCAGATTAAATGACAGTTCAAAAATGTGTTTATGACTCTGAATATAATAACATTTTTGAAAAATGTTATATGTCGTTTTGGCAGGCCCTCTAAACGCTTCAGAAATGTGTTTGCATCCTTTTCCAGATGCGTGAGTCTTAACTTATCATCTCACAACTCTAAAGACAAGATTCCAGACCAATAATTTGTTTTTGACAGTCAGCTTGTGTGTTCTGTATGTACAGGTTGATGCAGGTCTAAATCATTCGATCAGCTTGAAATTGACCATCTGAACCATACAAGACTTTCAGAATACGAGCTGTGAGAAAATACATATTTTTTGTATGGTAGTTGTTTTCAGTTCATTTAGAACCAGTTCAGTCAAAAGGATTTTAACCATGTGGAATGATTTACCGTATTTTTCACTGTATAAGTTGTGTTTTTGTTGTTGTTGTTGTTTTTTGTTGTTGCATATTTTGCATGCCATGCAACTTTTAGGCTGAAGCGATGTATTTATGTTTTTTTCCCCATATTTATTTTATAATCCAATTTTTGGCTGAGATATGACCGTTCTCATTCATTCTGACTGAAAAAAGTGAACACTACAATTTTCAGCCACTAGATGGCTGCAGAGGGGTATGGCATCCCGTTGTATCATATAATAGGTAAAAGTGTCTATTAATGACATAATTAGCTTGCCATAGTTAGCCACCGTCGTCTGCCTGGAGCAACCGAATCAGCTGCAATTTGCTGTGCTGCCCCAACAAAATGCATCTGATTTGATTGTCAAAGTGCATTTGTTAAGTAAAAGTTCAACTGAGACACACCTTTCCTATAAAGTCGACCTAACAAATAATTGTTTTTAGGTGGTTCTCTTGTTAAATTTCAAATGAAAAGACAGCGAGTCGCCCTCTGCGCATTCCTGTTTCCGTGAATCAGCTTTTCAAAATGCAGCTGATTTGACCGTCAAAGTGCTTTTATTAATCAAAAGGTAGACTGAGACACATCTTTACTATAATTTCAAGCAAACAAACAATTGTTTTGAAGTGCTGATCTTGTTAAATTCTTATTAAAGTCCTCCTGTGCACATTCCCGCAGCCGCCATTTGGCAGCCAATTGATTTTTGGCACAACGCCGGTCCACATTTCCGGGTTGTCAGCGGTGACACATAATAGATGTGACATTTACAGAAAATGACATATTTATGGACTTTTCCACTTCATTAGACAAATTTGGACTGATGTAACTTATAGGGCGGTGCAACATGTACGGCGGAAAATACGGTATTTGTGGCGTTTTTATGTTTTTGCTTTGATTTGGGACTTCCTTGCTCATCCACATGCAGACTGACTAAAGTGAAGGGAGTGACAGCCACAGTCCCTCAGGGTATACAAGCAGAATCAGACAACATGCTTTTGATTCACATACAGCTGGAAAAAGATGGTTGTGAGGTATAAAACAGCACAAGAAGAAAGTGGTCAAGGTAATAGACAGGAAGGTCAGTCAAACAATCAAAATCTTGCTAAACTACTTGACATATATTTAAAAAAATACTACATTTAAATAAGATCATTTTTAGCGATATTTGAATGGTGGCTGATCTCACAAACTATAATCAATTTTTCTAAAGTAAGAAAAGTTTTTTTTCAGATTTGTAGATTTTTGGAGGGATTATAAAAAATTGAATCAATCATTGTTTTAGCTTTTTTTTTTTAATTGTCAGCTTACTATAATGTAGGTTAAAAAGTATTACATCAGTGTCTGTAAATCAAACAGAAATACTTTGTATTTGTTTTCAGGGGCTCCCGTCTATTAGTGTCACAACAGCAAGCAAACTCACACGGATAATTTGTTTTATGCCAGTTGGCGCAATTTGGGCTTGAATCTGCAGCCTCAGGATTACAAGACTGTGGTACGGACCACTGAGCTACTGCAGCCACAATTTATATATAAATAAAACATATTTCATTCATATTTTTTATTTAGCTGAAATCTATAATATTTAAAATATTTAGTTAGGTATAGCTCGTTTTAAAATGCACACGAAGTGTGTCGGTCCAGCTGTTTTAGATCTTATGGGTGTAGTGATACTTTATGCAACTGACAAATTTAACACCTCTGATCCTCTCTTAACCTTTATACAGTAAAAGCCTTTTGATTTTTGATTTTTTAGAAATTGCAAAGAGCAGAAAAGCACAGCTGGATAAGAGCACAGTGAACCCTCTTTATTTTCCATCAGTGAAAAGGTCAGTTTTTTTTTTTTTTTTGGGAAGAATAATCAAAAGCTGGTACAAAGATGTGTGAGCATTTGAATTAAGAGGTCTGTCATTGACCATGTGGAAGAGTTGATGCAGTTACAGCACATCTTATTTTGCACTGAAGCTTTAAGTAGACAAGCCGAAAACAAACACTGTTTGTGCAATGAATGTCTGCAGCATTCAAAGTACTGTACTGGAGCTGTTAACTCACAAAAAGCACAAGAATGTGGACATAGCTTAATCTTGTCTAAGTGATCAGAACAGAAAGCATCCGCAGCAGTGTAAATATGTATAATTACTTTGTACTATTGTTTAAACTTTGTACAAACGGGTGCTATGAATTTAGCAGTAACCTGTTTTTGCATCTTGTAACTGAATAACGTTACATTTCCCTAAAGACACATACTGTATATAGTATAACTAAACCTGATACAATTATGTCGAGAAGACATTCCTATTCAATGTCTAAGTATTTATTTTAGTATACTGTAGTGTGCAGCACAGTGATAATAGTATTCGTTCAACAAGATTGAACTCACCATCAAACTTGACTTTAAGGATGTAATCCCTGTAAAACTTCCGGCCATTGCCAGGTTTAAGAGCATCACACACCTTGGTGGAGTTGGGGCACAACGCTTGCCTCATGTTGTGTAAGGCAGTAGCCATTGCATAGACAGCATTCATCACAAACATGATCTTTGATTCTGGTTGAAATGGAACTTCACGAAGAGAGTGTTTCCCACAGCCGAGGTCGTGGAGACTGCACTGGAACTGGTTTTCCCAAAATTCTCTGAACCACGGATCCCTGGTGTTGTTATACGGATGCAGAGCAGTGAAATATTCGTTAAAGTGGGGGAGCTGATAGGAAGCAAGTTCAATGGTGAAGGCTCCATCTGCCACAGCTTCACTTCCCCTCACCACGCTCTCCTGTGCTCCCCAACCATCACTGGCCACCCAGGTGAAGGTGACATTCATGCGATTGGCTGCCACCAGCAGCTCACGGGCGTCTTCGCTGCGTGTGAATAGGATGACCACCTTAGCGTTGGACTTTTGCTGAAGGGAGCGGATTACATTCTCGTAACTCCAGCGGCTCATTGAACGGCTCACCTTGGCTGAAGTGGCAATGCAGATCTGGCGGGCCCGAGCCTCTTGTTGGAAGGCATCTATACCAGTCTCACCATAGTCACCTTCTGAGGCCACTGTTGATACGTATGTCCAGTTGAAGTAACGCAGGATCTCTGCCATGGCCTTAGCCTGGTAGAAGTCAGGGGGCACGGTGCGGGCGAAGTAGTCATATCGAGTCTTGTCACTTAGCTTGGCACTCGTGGAAGCATAGCTGATCTGAGGGATTTGGAAAAGCCGCAGCAGGTTCGCCACCTGGCAAAAGGAAAACACAACCACAATGTTAGTCACCGTCACTTAAATTAAGTTTTGGGTTAAAGGTCACATAATTAAGGTGTTTCAATTTCTGATGCCAATTTTTGGAACACAGGGTAACTGGTTTATGAGGTCAATTTGCTTTCGACACATAAATATAATGATTTAATATTCATATGCTGTACAATGTACCAAGTTTAAAAAAAGAAGAACAAAACTCTGACAATACTGCTGGTGAAGATTCTCAGTCATCCAGGACATGATAAAATCAAAAAAGGTGTTCAATACAGAAACAACTGGACTTT
>JARVJN010001723.1:29281924-29293370 GCA_031763805.1 Argolebias nigripinnis
GGCGAAGCAAGCAGTGAGTGAGCAGGGTGACAGTTGGATGTTACGATACTTGCGGATGAATATCGATTTTTTTCTAGTAAAGAAAAAATCGATATATATCGCAAAATCGATATTATTACACAGCCCTATGTGCAAGTTTTAAAATGAGATTATTTTACGTAAAGATTTTAGCTCAATATTTGTAAACCTGACTGTTGCAGCCATTGCTGTGTTGAGTTTAGTAGATTAGCTGTGGCAGCCATATTAAACTGGACTGAACCCAAACGTTGACCAGTTATAATATAAATGGCTACACAATGGCAATTTTCTGAGAGAGCGTCATTAAAACATGTCCACTGGTTCATGAAATATTTTGCTAACAGACGATTCACTGAGCTACAACCGTTCCGGTGTGTGCTGAGGCGAATCAGCAGTGGCAGTCACCTTGAGTCAAGTCTCCAGTGAGTCCTCGAGGCTCAACCTGCCTAAATAAAGGTTGAAAAGTTGAAACTTGAGTTGACAGTGTCAACAGCTCCCATGATGACGTTCTTGTGTTTTATCTGCCGTGTTGTCTGCTACAAATAAAATAAATCATTTGAGGAGAGACTGAAGCAGAAACACGGTATCCCCATGTGAAAACAGACAAAAACATCATTTACAAGTTGTGCTACAGTGAACATGTGAGTGCCACAAGCTGTCCTTCTGTGTGTGTGTGTATGTGTGTGTGTGTGTTGGGTTGACAGGTGGAGGACTAAATTTAGCTGTTCCCAAAAGAAACGTCACGACAAAACGGACAGAAAAAAGTACCGGTAGTCAAACTGGTGTTAACAAAAGAAATGGAAAACAAGTCGGCGCCTGATAAACTAAGAAGATTGATAAAAACAAAGGATTTTTCAATCTGATCACACGAATCAGATCCGAGCAGCAATCGAAGCCTTTTTCAATGATCAGTATCAAAATAAATGGAGCTTACTTATACTGTATAGCGCTTTCCAGCCCCCTTTGAGGGGCCCCAAAGCGCTTCACAGTACCAACCATCCACCCATTCATACACACATTCATACACCGGTAGCGGTAGACTGCCATGCAAGGTGCTGCCTGTCCTACTGGGAGCAACTCGGGGTTGAGTGTCTTGCCCATGGACACAACGAGGTATGCCGTGACCGGGGATCGAACCCGAGACAATCTGGTCCTGAGCCGGCTGCCCTGCCTCTACACCATCTCGGCCCCATGAAATTTATATAGCTGAAGTAGCTGAATCCACTCCCAGGCTTTGTTGATGGCTGAGGGCCACAGTTTTATGCCACAGTGTAGCTGCCAACAGGCAACCACACAGCAACAAGCCACCACACAGCAACAGGCCACGGACAGCAACAGGCAACCACACAGTAACGGGCCACGGACAGCAACAGGCAACCAGACAATAACAAGTCACCACACAGCAACGGGTCACACAGAAACAGGTCACCAGACAGCAACGAGTCGCCACACAGCAACAGGCCACGGACAGCAACAGGCAACCACACAGCAACGGGCCACGGACAGCAACAGGCAACCAGACAATAACGGGTCACCAAACAGCAACGGGTCACACAGAAACGAGTAACCAGACAGCAACAGACCACCTACAGCAATGGGCAACCAGACAGCAATGAGTCACCAGACAATAACGAGTCGCCACACAGCAACTGGTCACACAGAAACGGGTCACCAGACAGCAACGAGTCACCAAACAGCAATGGGTCACCACAAAGCAACGGGCCACAGACAGCAACAGACAACCAGACAGCAACGGGTCACCAAATAGCAACGAAACACCACACAACAACTGGTCACACAGAAACAGGTCACCAGACAGCAACGAGTCACCAGACAATAACGAGTCACCAAACAGCAACTGGTCACACAGAAACGGGTTACCAGACAGCAACAGACCACCTACAGCAATGGGCAACCAGACTGCAATGAGTCACAGACAATAACTAGTCACCACACAGAAACGGGTCACCAGACTGCATTGAGTCACCAAACAGCAACGGTTCACCACAAAACAACGGGTCACAGACAGCAACAGACAACCAGACAGCAACGGGTCACCATACAGCAACAGGTCACACAGAAACAGGTCACCAGACAGCAACAAGTCACCAAACAGCAACGGGTCACACATAAACAGGTCACCAAACAGCAACGAGTCACCAAACAGCAACTGGTCACACATAAAAGGGTCATCAGACAGCAACGAGTCACCAAACAGTAATGGGTCACCACAAAGCAACAGGCCACAGACAGCAACAGACAACAAGACAGCAACGGGTCACCGAATAGCAACGAAACACTACACGCCAACAGGCAACCACACAGCAACGGGCCACGGACAGCAACAGGCAACCAGAATATAACGGGTCACCAAACAGCAACGGGTCACACAGAAACGGGTCACCAGAAAGCAACAGACCACCTACAGCAATGGGCAACCAGACTGCAATGAGTCACAGACAATAACTAGTCACCACACAGAAAAGAGTCACCAGACTGCAACGAGTCACCAAACCGCAATGGTTCACCACAAAGCAACGGGCCACAGACAGCAACAGACAACCATCCAGCAACAGGTCACACAGAAACAGGTCACCAGACAGCAACAAGTCACCAAACAGCAACGGGTCACCACACAGCAACTGGTCACACATAAAAGGGTCATCAGAAAGCAAAGAGTCACTATACAGCAACGGGTCAGTCAGCAACAAGTCACCAAACAGCAACGGGTCCCACATAAACAGGTCACCAAACAGCAACAAGTCACCAAACAGCAACTGGTCACACATTAAAGGGTCATCAGACAGCAACGAGTCACAAACAGCAACGGATCACCACAAAGCAACGGGCCACAGACAGCAACAGATAACCAGACAGCAACGGGTCACAATACAGCAACGGGTCACAAAGAAACAGGTCACCAGACAGCAACGAGTCACCAGACAATAACGGGTCACCAAACAGCAACTGGTCACACAGAAACGGGTCACCAGACAGCAACAGACCACCTACAGCAATGGGCAACCAGACTGCAATGAGTCACAGACAATAATTAGTCACCACACAGAAATGGGTTACCAGACTGCAACGAGTCAACTAACAGCAACGGTTCACCACAAAGCAATGGGCCACAGACAGCAACAGACAACCAGACGGCAACGGGTCACTATACAGCAACGGGCCACACAGAAACAGGTCACCAGACAGCAACAAGTCACCAAACAGTAACGAGTCACCAAACAGCAACTAGTCACACATAAAAGGGTCATCAGACAGCAACGAGTCACCAAACAGCAACGGGTCACCACAAAGCAACGGGCCACAGACAGCAACAGATAACCAGACAGCAACAAGTCACCAAACAATAATTGGTCACACAGAAACCGGTCAACAGACAGCAACGAGTAACCAAACAGCAACTGGTCACACAGAAACGGGTCACCAGACAGCAACAAGTCACCAAACAGCAACGGGTCACCACAAAGCAACGGGCCACAGACACCAACAGACAACCAGACAGCAACGAGTCACCAAACAGCAACGGGTCACACAGAAACGGGTCACCAGACAGCAACAAGTCACCAAACAGCAACGGGTCACCACAAAGCAATGGGCCACAGACACCAACAGACAACCAGACAGCAACGAGTCACCAAACAGCAACGGGTCACACAGAAACAGGTCACCAGACAGCAACAGGCCACCTACAGAAACGAGCCACCACACAGCAACAGGTCAACAGGCAGCAACAGGTCAACAGGCAGCAACAGGTCAACAGGCAGAAACAGTTCAACAGGCTGCCTGACTGAGTTATACTAATGCTAAGTTTTAAAACAGTGACTTGTTTTCATCTCTCCACTCGTGCACTGCGTTAGCTGGAAGTCTTTTCATTGTGAATTAATTTGCTTATATTATTTAGTTTATATTTTAAAAGGCAGAAAGCTTTACAGAACATGTAAATTAATTTATCACTCTATGAAGCCCTCGCTGGTGGAGAAAACAGATTTTTGTAGCCTTTTGTAGCCACAGTTCGTTCTACCCTCCCTACGCAACAAAAACAACACAGGACTTCCTGAGACACACAACCGTCCCCTTTCTGAATCTTTGTTCTTAATTTTAAAAAATAACTTGAGGAACCAAATGAATACTGTATACCGGTAGGTTTTATTTACTGACGCGTAGAGCTACTGAGGAGTCAAACATAAGACACATTGATTTTAATGCCTTTAATGTGCTCACGGTGTGTAATCTGCAACTCTGCATAAAACAGACCGGTCATGATAACAAGTTTTGTTGAGCGATTAATTGTCTCTGAAGTTATTGCGATAAACTATTATGTTGCTTGAAATTTGACAAGAATTTGTAATTGTTGTCAAATTTAAGAAGAAATATTGGTTTTATTTTGGTTGTAGTACCTTTTGTCGACCACTGGATGGTAGTATAAGACAGTTTGAACTGAAGGATGGATAGTGAGGGAGCAAGCAGTGTGTCTAACAAAATGGGAGGGAGGCCCCTTGACGTGACATGGGCTGTCTTTCTTCAGTTCTCAAAATGGCGAACGCTCGGTGTGGTTTGAGCTCTTTAGCAGTTTTCACACAAAGCTTTTAATTAAAAAAAATCAGTAAACAAGTTCTCAGCTTCTTCTTGCAGAGAAAAACAACTTTTTACACAAAGGCACAAGTTTCGACTGTGAATTTTGGAGCTTCGGCAAGACGGAGGTCAAAAATAGGAACAAATTATACAGGAATGCATTAAATTCTGTAACTTAAATAACCAGTTAGCTTAGTTGCCTGGACTTCTCTAAAACAATAAAATTAAAATCTAGGAACAAATAATTCATCCATCCATCATCTTTACCCACTTCTTCCTTTAAGAGTCACGGTGGTCACTGGTGTCCATGTCCAGCCATCACTGTGTGAAAGGCGGGGGACACCTGGACAGGTCTCCAGTCCATCATAGACAAATACTGTACTTATACAGTATATAAAAATAAATAAAAAAGTAAACAGACTTCAGCCCCACATAGTGCATTATTTAACTCAAAATAAAATACAGACTTCAGTTTTATTTTTTATTTTTTTTTACATATTGATTCATATTTAGTTTTAAAAAATCGATTTTGGGGCTTTTTGAATCGATTCTGAATCGCCAGGACTAAGAATCTAGATCATATTTAAAAATCGGTTTTTTCCCTGCACTGTGTGTCATGTATCTTTACCTGACGTTGACCACCCCGATCAGCTCTTTGGACACGAACCGCAGCGTGAACGCGTTCAGAAAGAAGGTGAGGACACGGAACATCACCTGACATTAAACCAGGGCACACACACACACGAACAGTTCGTTATTAAACTGTTCCCAGAATGAAGTCACCCAGAGCTCAGCTAATATATTTACCTGTAGCAGCACATTATAGGACGCCAAAGTGGACGCATTGTTGAGCACGTCCTGAGTCGAGGTCATTTTTAGACTCTTTGAAAACTTCTGTCAGGAGTGAAGTTGATAAAAGAAAGAACGCTGCTTTGTCTGTAAACACATCATATAGTCATTCTGGAAGGATTACTGTTGAACAAGTTTAATTCAATAGCCGTCAAGTGCCGAGGAGCTGAAGTACTTCCGTACACATTTTTCGGACGGACGTTGCGTGATGACGTCATTTTAACGGACTGTTCGCGCTTCCGCCGCTAGAGGGCGACACAATTCAACTTACAACTTTTCCTGTGTACCGGTACTAATTTTTTTTTTTACTGATTATGTTTATGTTTATTAAATTTGTTTATTTTTTATTTTATTTTTTACAACAACAAAAAAATCCAATATATATTGTTTTAACAATTTAGTTTTGATCATTTTCTTAAATGTAAACATTGACTTGACATTTTTTAATTTCATTCTCCAAACCATTCCATAATCCAATTCCCTGGATTGAGGTAGACCGATTATACTCTCTACTTGGAATTTAACAAACGGTTTACAGATTATTAATACTAAATTATATTGCAATTAAACAAAGGGAAAACGCTAAATTATTTACTGAAATAGCCGTCGGTTGATGAACATTTTTGCATCTTTCTGAACCATTAGTCCTCGAGGCTCAATGACATTAACCTGCCTAAATAAAGGTTGAATGAATTAGCATTGACAAAACTGTCAGGTTTTTAAGATGTATTTTTTTTCCTATCTCTAAGGAAAATAGTAAGCTTAACAGCAGCAAGTTTTTAAGTTTTATATTTGATATGGTTCATGATCAGCATAAGATGTGAAGGAGACCAACCGGTATAAATAAAGGTTGAATGAATGTGCAATCTTGAGTTTTAATTCAACTTTTATTTATACAGGTTGGTCTCATTGAGCCTTGAGGACTCATTTACAAGAGACCTGATGAGTTAGTCGTTGCTTCTTTATACAGTACTTTGCTTCTGAAGAGCCAGACTATGATTTGAAGTGGTTTTAATCAAAATGTCAACATTTTCTGAAGTTCTTTCAAAGGTTGATTTGACAGAAGCTTTTTCACTAATTTTTATGCAGTACCTGAGCACCAGCAGAAGAATGTTAAGCCATTTACCTCTCAACCTATAAAAAATCATTAGAAATCCAAACTATTGATCAAGATCCATTCAAGGGATTACCAATACAAGTCTGGTTTCTTCAGTATAAACAAATGACTCTGAAAGAAATTTGTTGAAATGTTTATTTCATGTTACTCATGTGTGATAGTTTAACAAATCTTTCATCATTTATTTAAATTTTAAAACTATTTCTATTACAGTTCTGAGAATTTCAGCTTTTAATTCTTAAATTATTAGATATACTGTATAAATTCCAGCACAAGCTTGGGCGTTGTCTTTTTTAATCAGATGTAAAATATGGAGACAATATAAAAAGTACATCCTAGTGAACCAATATACATGTAAGAACAATATACATCTACAATGTTTATATACAGCATTTTAATAACACCCTACTCATGTAACATTAATAAAAACTGCAACGACAGCTACATTCGGTCTGTTCGCTCTACATGTAGGTGCCAACTATACAGCAAAATACAGCTGCGCAGAATTCAATTTGATGATCATACTGTTTGTTTAATTTATCGTATCAATACAAGAATTCAGATGTTTTAGAGAGATAACATTCATTATTCTATATTTTGACAAATGTGTTATTGTTCTGAGCCATACACATGCAGTCGCATCATTTACACAACCTACAGCTGAAGGAAAAACAGTACAGTTTGTTTTAAGTCTTCACGATTTTCTATCAGTTGGACTGAGCTGCACGTAAAACAAGAAACAAAAAGGCTGCAGATGGTCGCAGTGACGTCATGTGACATGTAAAGATTTTTAACCTCCCACCATGTTATTTATTATTACACATACTGGCTATCAAAGCCTTGTACAATAATAGGCATGCATACAAACACAACATCAATACTGTATATACAGCACAAGGACTTGTTTCTAGATGTACCCAAGGTAAAGTTACATAAATACTGATTCAAGAACAACTCACTTCTTCGTGTGAGTAAATGAACCGTTCCATCAACAACAGAAGAGTCTCCTGAGTCAGATTGACGTTAAAAATAATCACTTTTCTATAAGGTGCTCCATCTTGGGGTTTATGAAGGAAAAACCAGCAAATGCAGACTGGTCCATGGAATCTATGAAGTTCTTATCGCTGTAAGAAAGCCGTGGCTTCTCGCTGAGGAACTCCCGATCAAAGTTGCTGCAGTCATTTGGTGCTTTCTGTAAATAAGTAACCAATAAATAAATAAATCTCAGCAAGTGATCTATAGATTTAAACTATTCCATTCATCGTCAGTAACAGGAATGGAGCGTACCACTTTGGGTTTGAAGGGTGGTTCAATCTCTTTCCTCTCCAGCGCCTGCCAGTCGATGGTCCTAAAGAAAGGCTGTGTGGTGATGTCACCAACAACTCCTAGCCTGCGTGTGGGGTCTCTCTCAAACAGCTGTTAATGAAAAAAAAATTAAAAGAAAGACGTTACATTAGGAATGCACCCGTTTATGTCCAAACTTGTAGGGTTACAAATATTGCTTTAACATATAATGCTCAAGTTTAAACAAATACATAAAATCCTTTGGAAACTAACTTTTTATGAGGGGAAATCAATTGATAGTGGCTCCAAAATGTATTTCTACAATATGTCACAGTTTCAAGAAGTATTTGTCTATTTTAAAGCAAGAATAGCATAACCTTTCCACCAAGTAGATTAAAAAGACTGTTAATTTCTAGGTGACAGATGAGGATGTCAAAAGTATAAATAAAAAAGAAACTTAGTAAAGTGTACTTTTTTATGAATGCACAGGGTTCACAACTTAGAGCTACAGTACAATCTGCCAGAGAATCATTAATAAGCTTAAAAAATAGCAATAATTTCAGATTTCAGGCATTTAGACTGGATATTATGAAAATATTCAGAAAGGTTGCTTTAAATTCAATTCCACTAATCACAGCTGGATGTGACCTTCACGTCTTCATTCCGCTCTGATCAACATGTGTTCAGGAGCACAGAGAAAACTGGTACAACAATCTGCTGCCAACTTCAAACTGTTTTATCCAAAGTTATACACGCAGAAAAATAACTGAAGCACATGGTAAACTTACTGAATAAAACTACTTTAAATACACAAATCTATTGAATTTAGGTGTTTTAAATTCAAGATAATTTTGTAAGGCAATACTGTATGTATTTTGAGGAACCAGTTATATTAGGTCAATTTGACACAGGCTTTATTTTAGAATTTGTTTGTAACTACGGTAGTATCAAATTAAAACTTTGTTAAAAACAATGTGTATATACATTTTAAAACAATACCAGTAATTGAGAATACAAAAATATGCATTTCCCTTATCCTGGTGCCTTTTAAATAAAAGTTCAAACTATTAACCAACAGACAGTGTTATGGTTTTTCTGAAAACTTTCTTGTTTTTATTTATTAACCTTCATTGAACCAAGCAAATCCTTGGAGATCACTGCTCTCTTCTGCAGGGGCGGCCTGGGCCTGAAGGCAGCCTAATGCAGGTTTTTGGACTGTGGGAGGAAACCGGAGTACCCGGGGAAAACCCACGCAAACACAAGAACGTGCAAACTCCACACAGACAGACCCCCGGTCCAAACCAAGGATTAAACCCGGGACCTTCTTGCTACGAAGCATCAGCGCTAACCACTATGACGTCATGCTGCGTCGTGCTGAGAATAAAAGTGTGATTTTATGTAATGAAATTTTATTTTCAGTCCTTTATGAAGAAATTACAATATTTTATTGCTAGATTAGATAAAATCAGGTCCAGGTTAAAGTTCCTGTCTCAATCCATACTGTTAAATATGGAGGGTTTTGTTTTCCCCACACACACCAGCTTTCCACAGTCAGATCCTGACGACTGAATCTTCAAGTACGGTACCTTTACCAGCTGGATTTTACTGTGCATGCTCACAGACTGAGAGTTTATGAGTGGGACATCTCACATTGTATAATTTTTCTTCCGCTGTCCGCAGTCACGTTCCATTGAAAATACTCATCTCTCTTTTCAAGTACTTCTGCTTTCTTAAGAGAAAATCTCATTCATTTCTTTTAGGAAAGCATTTTGTTTAGAGAAGTGTGTTAAATGTGTTGATCAATTAACCAAATATTGCTTCATTTTATCTAATAATCATCTTATGCCCATTCATGATTGCTGATAGTTTTTGCCTGGGGTACTTGATGTAAAACGTTTAGCACAGACCTGCTCGAGCAAGCTTTTGGCCTCCTTGTTGATCCAGCGGGGATAGTGAGGCATGTCCATGCGGATGGACTCAAACAGCTCGTCCTCGTCATCTCCATGAAAAGGCGACTGGCCAACCAGCATCTCATACAGCAGAACCCCAAACGACCACCAGTCAACTGAGAACGAATATTTCTGACCCAGCAGAATCTGGATCGAAACAAAGGTTTGAAATGAATGGATTTTCAAACATGGGTGCAGACTGGACTATTTTAGAACAGTGGGGTGTTTATAGAGTTGGAGAGCTGTACCTCGGGAGCGATGTAGTCAGGAGTACCACAAAAGGTCGTGGCGCGATTCTCTCCAAACACGTTTTCCTTGCACATCCCAAAGTCGGCGATCTTTACGTGGCCCTCACAATCCAGCATCACATTGTCTAACTTCAGATCTCTGAAAAAAGACGAGAATGTCAATAAATGGGAGAAAATTAAAGATTTTTTAAAAAGGGGGGAGTGGATTTGCCATTTACACAACTACTTTGTCTCGATGATTATCCCTAAAATAAAAATGTTTGGATATTGATGCTTAATAAAAAAAGTATTAGCATCTAAAAACGTACTTCAGAACATTATTTAAGATGATCATATATCAAACCACAGCTTTTGCATAGTGTTGGTACCAATTACTACAGGTTGTATTTCAAAATAATATTCTGCAAATAGTTTTGAAGAAACAATTTTCACATTAAAACTACACTTGAATTTTATTCAGATCAAGATGCTCCAGACATCTGAAACATGCTCAAGATACGTAATAAACCTGAGCAAATGTGTTGTTGTGTTTTAAGAAATTCATCAGCTGCTCTAGTTTTACACAAACTCCAGTCCAGTCTTCGTCTTTTTACATTTACACTCTCAGCTTTCTTAACAGCCCGTACTCGTGACTGCAGTACCACACAACGGTACTTAAACTTTCTGGGAGGAAAAAAATAAAACATCAATATGTGTGGGATTACCTAACTGAGCAGTTTTTCAGTCTCTGCAAGTTCATTTACACACTGAACCTGCAGCTCGACTGAAAGGACTGGTGGTAAAATAAATAGTTAAATTACAAAATGGTCATCTGGGAAGTTTTTAAAAAAAATCTTATTTTGAAGCATATTTGCTGTATACTGAGGGTGAGTGCTGAATGTTTAGATATTTTTGTGCTGACCTGTAGATGATTCCTTTGGAATGCAAGAACTGAAGCCCACAAATGATCTCAGCAGAGTAGAACCTGGGAGAACAGATGGCAGAGACAGACACATATCAGCCACTCATCTCAAACAGAAAGCTGCTGCTCTGCTCAGCAGCCGTCTCACTGCAGGCTGGACAGATGAACGCTGGTGTCACTGCAGACTCCTTTCAGCGTAGGCCTGAATTACTGAGGAGAACATTTGTATGGAGTATAAGACAAGGGACTAACATGCTCATAATGTGAAACCCAAGATGTTCTGTGAGCTGAATGATCAGCCAATAGTTGACCCACTTCTCTCGCCATGTGCGAAGTGAAACAACTGAACCCTGGAGGCAGTCGCCAATCTAAACAACTTTCTGGTTTAATTCAATTCAGTTTATTTATATGGAGGAAATAAGGGCATGGATGAATCAGAACTTTCTTCAATTAAACTGCTCCAAGACTGAGGCCATACTGATTGGCACCC
>JARVJN010001723.1:29340702-29350835 GCA_031763805.1 Argolebias nigripinnis
GTAGTAAATGTCTTGTTTACTGAGAGGTCAGTAAAGGTTATCACTGGAACAGTTCCTAAGACGTATATAGCGGGCCTCGTCGTGCCCACTACATCTATATATATATATATATATGATTTCTTCCAAAACCTTCACTTATGTGAAAGTAAATCAGACAAATTTCATTTAACCATCAAAACCTTCTTTACAGTCCTTCATGTTCATTGAATCATCACTATAATAAACATATTCAGTGTTGAGGAAAAATGTGAATGAATAAAAGATTACAGATCTGGAGCAATAAAGTGGTCTCCAAAGGCCTCCGGTGACAACTGTACCCACCAAGGGAAACATGGTGGTGTTTAATACTGCAGGAATTCTTCTGCAGGGAAGCTAGATGAATATGCTAATGTCTGCAGCTGAGTGGATAAGCCATGCAAATAAAAACATGTTCCTAACTTACACTCAGACCTCCAAATGAATATCTGCCTTGTTGTAATCCAAAAATCATTGGATTTAACCCCATTGAGATGCAAATTAACAACATACAAACAACATATGGATGCTCTGCATCGTAAACATTACAGCTGCATGGCCCATTGCTGCTTATTGGAACAAACTAGAATGAGACATGGGGGTTCTAGAAACATAGGACTTCAGATACTATATTGGGCCTTTATATCACCCCCCTCAGACAGTGCTGCTGACACTCCTAGTTCGACTGCACTGCTGTAAGAAAAGCTCAAGGCAAAAGCTGCAGAGATGAATTACAAGAGGAGATAAATAAATAAAAATCCTACTTGTCCTCAGGCTAAGTTTCAGGTGAAAATGGATGGGACAGGGTGCCAATGATCTCCTAACTATTTGCTAATACAGTTTCTTCAGGCTATTGTTAAATTAACCACCTCATCCACGCTCATGCTTGTCCAGATAGTGTGACACTTTCATTGCTATGATTGTAAAAGCTAAAAAATAGACAACAGCATCATGTGGTTTGGAAAAGACAAAAAATCTTGGCTTGTGCTCAAGTAACATTATTACAGACGAACACAACCCAAGAAGACTAATTAAACACAAATAGTTCTCATGTTTTCATTGATCATATTTACAATGCAAACTGAAAATACTGTGAACTTGTGATACCAAACTTCATCCGGGCACTTCCATTTTACCTTTCCTGTTGTTATAGTTCAGATTTATACAAGAGTTTGAAGGAATTCTGAACCGCTCCTCCCCAGAAAATTCATCAAATTCATCAATAAATCCTGAAAAGACTTGATTGAGCAAACCTCTACAAAGATCAGGTAAAATAAAGACCACTTTGTTCGACCAATTTGTTCTACAAAAACATTTTCACCGTACAGTACTTTGTAAATTCATTACATAGCTTAGCATTCATTTTTAATCCCTATAAATTAAAATCATAAAACTTTTTAAAATAATAGTACAAAAAGCCTATTATATGATGTCAGTTTTAATGTTTTAAGAATTTTGGGGATTTTACATGAAGATAAATGAAATATTTTAATTAAGTCTGTTAGTTTGGAAGGGGGGCTATAAGGTCAGATGGCTGTGGCAGCCATCTTGTATTGGGCTGACTTCAGAAGTAATCAGTTGTAAATGTACATTCAGTTGTAAATTTCTGCAAGTTTTATTAAAATGTCTGCAGCAGTTAATGATATATTTTGGCAACAGAGACACTATACACAGACACAGGCAAAAACATTTTGTCCACCTTTGCCTTTTGTTGTCATGTGATAATTAAACAGTGAGCACATTTTGACTGCTTCACACCACTGAAAGGCTGATATTAATTCATAAGCATATTCCAGTATCTTGTTTTTTTTCTTGTTTGTTTGTTTACCGGATGGGATATATAAAAAATTATTCATGTAAACCAATTTTTTGCCATCCTTTTAACTCAAATTAATACTTTTATGCACCATTCTGTGCTATTTTGCTTGCACATGCACCGTAAGAACCCACGAAGAGGCGAGCTCTGCAGAGAGCATCTGCTGACTACAGAACACACTGATCATATCTCTGCCTGTTGTTCCAGAGTGGCTGGATAAGAGCAATGACTCTAAAATGCTCTATTTTTCATCTTGAGAGGTCTGTATGATATGGGGAAAGCAAGAAGGAATGCATCAACTCATCATATCCGATCAAACCAACAAACAACAACAAAGCAGGAACACAAGAGGCTCCACATTCACAACCTGTGAGAGGTTTTCTGCACCACAGAGACGATCTATGAATGAACCCAGCCTGTTTTGACTCAAAAGTGACGAGACCACCCCTGCACCAGCGTTTCCTCTTCCACTAAACATGCCCCAACAGCACAGAGACACACACACTAAGAAACAGGGTATAGTAAATCCCACAGCAAGGCACATCAGGAGATGACAAATCTTCTTTCTTCAGGGAGACTGTTAAACACATGCAGTGGCCAAGAAGTCATAAAAAGGCTTGTGCTCATTATAAAAGGCAACAAGAATCAATAAGCCGATGTCCAGCAACATCAAGCTACACAAATACACACATGTAACGACACATTAGTGATACTAGCTGTGTGGGTCCTCTGTTTGTTTGTTTTTTGACAACTAGTCCAAGAATGCTATTAGTTTTTCATCACAATGATTAATCTCTATCATTTTTATAAAACTGAAACAGATGGAAATATTTTTTTAAAGCTGATACCATCATCAAATTTTTTATTTTTTTATTTGGTTTAACAATGGATCTGTTGTACTTCGAATTTGATGCTGCCAATCAAATCTTTAGCAAACTTTTCAAATTAATAAAGTTACTGTGGAAAGCATCAAAATAACTGACTAAGAACATCTATGTACAGTGTCTATAAAAAGTACTCACCCCCTTGGATGCTTTACCCTTCAAGTGCTATTATAAACCAGTCATGGTCAATTTAAATAAGTATTTTAAGAAATGTCAAAAATAAGCCTTCAGTGTCTAAATAACATTTAATTTCTACAGAGTAAAACCAACTGAACAAAAATTTGTAATGTAAACAAAGTTACCACATAAACATTCACCCCCTTTAAAGTGATTGTCCTAATTTAACTTAGCAAAGGGACTGTTGAAAACATCAGGGGATTAATACAGAAATATTTCCAAGGCTTTGAACATCCCCAGGAGTTCTGTTAAATTAATCTGTTCTGTTATCAAAAGAAACAGATTAGGCAGCCTTCATCAAAATATCGTGAATAAAAATGATCACACAGGAAACACAACATCCTATAAGGTGTCTGTTCTGCATCAATATTGCTCCTAATCTTTTCATTTTTCATCATAAATGTATAAACTTGAAGCAATAACCCAGAGTTAATACAATAAATTGTGTAATTCAATATGGTGTGATATGATACAAGATGATTTTGTACAATATAATGCACATTACTGTCCCATTAGGGCAGCTTGTTTTAGATTTAGTGTTGTCCCAATAGTTCCATTAACAAAAACAATACTATAAATCCAGTTAAAAAAAAACTATTAAAGCAACCTAATATAAGAAAGTTATGATCCATAAAATACATATAGCAAAATTATCATTTTTGTTGCCTTTTATGTCAGAGTTTTAAAGTAAATTCATCTTATGTTGAGACAAGATGGAGTTAGGACTATTTTATGTTGCATTTGTGCTCTGACTATGGTTTGGGACTGTCTCAACTTCAACCGCATACATTTTGGGTCAGTATTTGTCAAATGTACAGTTATAGATAGTTTTGTATTTGCTACGGTCAATTAGCCATGGCGGCTTTCTTGAATTGAATCACTAAATTATTACTTTGAGTTTTTCATTAAAATCCATTTAATGATTTATGAAGAATTTTGCTAACAATTTAGAACAAATGAACACATGCACACACAAACCTGCTTGCCTGTCTTTCATTGTTCTGCTTCTCAGTAAAAATACATAAATATACAGTATGTAAAGGTGTAGTTGTTTACATACCTTTCTGTTTCCTCAGTTAACTGGTTTTTCTTATCAAACCCAGGGAGGCTGCTCATGTCCACATAACCGTCTGTCTCATTGGCAGAAGACACAACCCGACTGGAGCAACTGAAGAAGTCTGTAAACAGTGGCTGAGGCACAGGCCTCCGCTGTGGCACCTGAACATTCTCATAGTCTGAGCTGATGGGAGGAACGTTCTCATAATCTGAGGTATCTGTGTTGGGGACGGAGATGGAGCGTGGCTTGGTCAGAGCAGCAAAAGAGATACGTGAGCGGTCCTCAAATGACTCCACCCGGACAACGCTACGATTGAGGAAGGCCACGGCCACGGAGTTCCCTCTTCTTCTGCTTTCATTGTACAACAGGACCGTGGAAACTGGCTCGGGTGAAACATGAAGCTTGCTGACTGACCGTGAGTTTAGTTGGGGTGAGCTACCGACGCTCTGTCTGCCCGGTGAGCAGAAGCTGGACTCAGCTGAGGACTTTGAAGAGGGTGGCTTGCCTTCTACCACTCGCTTGTGTTCTGATTTCCATCCAAATTTAAGCATCAGGAAGCGCTTTATAGAGGACTTCTTTTTCCTGTTTTTCTCTGCCAAGTCTGCCCCGGTGAATAGTGAGGGGGAACTTTTTGTAATAGGCTTCTTGGTGATGTAGGATAGCTCAAAAGGAGGAGGAATATCCACCAGAGATGTAGGTGTGGACAGAGCACTGGACGACAGAGGAGAGCACCTGGAGAAGCTTTCAGATGAGAACATGGCATCTTTGTGTCTCTGAAGTCCATCCCTGTAGATGCACAGCGAAGCGTCCTGGCCCTCCATGGAGAGGGAGCGGGGATATAGAGACAAATACTGTGGTTTAGCGTAGCTCCTGTGTCGCGATGAGCTCAACATTGGGCTGCTGCTTAACGAAGGCTGTCCAAGTCCACTCAGATAGGTCTTCTGTAAAAACTGCACTCCCTTATTCTCCACAGCGTTGGTAATCCGGTGTGACAGAGAGTGCGATCGAATCCCGACAGGCTTGCCATCGAAGTGAAAAACGTTCCCAACACGTGAAGCGTTCCCCGGCTCGTCATAGGCATGCTCCTCACTGATGTCATGCTCTGTGTCGGTGGTCTCGTCCAGAAATGGCACAATGCAACCCTCAAGGTCATCCTCGTCTCTGAAGACATCCGAGTCATTCGGGGACAGCAGCTGACCCTCAGAGAGAGACGACGCCAAGGCGGTGTTGGTTGGCACTGCGATCGTTACCTGTTTGAACCTTGACTCGCAGTCCAAATGGTTCAACACATCTTCTACCAGTTCATAAGCCTTGTCTTTGTCAGTTTGAACAGACAGTCTTTTCTGACTCGTCCTCATTTTGTTTTCATAACTGTCATCGCATCCATATTCATCAATGCTACCAAAGTCTAGGCTGTCCTCTATGTGTTCATTTTCTTCTGTTTCTTCGTATTTCCCAGTCAAAACTGAGAGCGTACTCTCCAGCCTCAGATCACTGTGTATAATGTCCTCTGAACAGATGTAAAGAGGCTCATGAGCTCGATCCACCTCCACTGCTAAATGTCTCCTTGTTGTATCCTGTTTTTGATTATATGGGATGGCGTTATAAAAACAAATGTCCCGCCAACCCTCTCCTCTTCCATTTTTTTCATCATCTTCCCTTTCTGTTGGAAAAACACATTTTGCATCAGTGTCCATTGTAGTTCCTTTGACATGGATCCCCAGTTCATCTAAAGAAGATTCTGAAAAGTCGTCTGCCGTACTTCCATCTTCCTTCTTCACCTCTTGATCGGCAGCAAAACACCACCGAGCCTCCTCGTCAGTGCCATTAACAGAAATATCTCCTCCTGAGAGGCCTTCTGCGTCAGCCAGCGCCTCGCCGGCACCGCAACCCTCAGCATCCATGTCCTCCGTCACATCCGTGTCAATTATCTCTTCGGAATCAGCTGTGAGTCTGTCATCGCTAACCCAGAGAGTTTTTTTCAGGGAGTCAGCTTCCTCCGTCAGGGTACTGTCAGTTAATCTCCAGTCCTCATCCATTTTCTGAACAGCATCTTTGTCTTCTTCCTCCTCTGTCACCCATCTTTCCAGTGACCCCTTTGATAACATCTTTAAATCAGTGTTTGGCGACTCCAGGGTGTAGCCGTTTAATTGTTTATCTCCGGGCAATGCGGTAATAACTCCATTGTTTAGGCCATTCTGTATCTCACATCGTCCATCAACCCCACCATTTAAAGTCACCACACTGCCATTACTGAACCCTCCCTGGTTGCCATTTAGAAGCAGTGGGACTTTAGGTTTGGGGGCTACAGAGGGTTTAGGACCCCTGACTGCAGACAGGAGAGGGGAAGGCAACTTCCGGCTGGCGTGACAAACAAATCTTGGCTTTGGAGCAACTGATGGCTGGGTGCAGTCTAAAGGAACAACAGGAAAGGGAAACTGTAAGATTATGTGCTTTAAAATAGCTTACAGGGTCATTTGTGTGGCGTTCCTGTGACCTGCATCTGCTCAAACACTTACAGAAAATAAACCTTAAATAGTGTGAGCCCAAGTCTTTCGATATTATCAAAATTCCAGTTTGAGGAATTGTTGCACAGTGCATACCTCACAACTAATTTTGGGTAAACTGGTGCCAAACCCAGATACTTAGGTTCAAAGCATGAGTTTTCCTATAATTTGCCCATGGCTCATGGATGCTGAAGCTGGACCAAGTCAGAATCTTGGCTAAATTCAAGCCAACACATTTTGTTCATGGTGTGAATGTGGGCAAAATTCTCATGTCTGAATCCTTAAAGACACAAATCTGACCAAACTGTGCAACTCGTCAGAGCCAACTGGATTGAATTTTAGTTCATGCTGCCAGGACATAAATATATCATGTTCCCATGGACTGATCTAAATCTGTAAAAATTTAGAGATTTAAAATGCGACAAAGGTCTGATAATGAGTAATGCACGCTTCAATACAGTTCAAAAAGGAACACAAAGAAGTCTGAGGGATTTCCCTGACTCACTTCCTGCGATTCAAACGAGAGAGACCCCTGTCAGGATGCCTTTAAGTGCTATGAGAATACAATGAGATAAAAACAGACAACTAAATGTGCAGTTTGTATCAATAACACCAATTTAAGCAAATCACTAAACAAAAGCCCAACATGCTAAAAATTTATGACTGTTAGTATTAAACACAGAACTTTCATGATAAAAGCTTGAGCCAAATGTTTGATGGAAATGTTTGAACTTCTATGTTTCAACTTTCAATTTTGCTCACAACAAAAAGGGAAACACTGTGGACACTGATTATGAGCTGTCCTCCAGGTATGTCAAAGAATAAGAAGACAAAAAGAAATAGAATTTAAACAAGATAGAGGAAAATAACTATCCTGGCTGTCTATCTTCATAAGCAACATGAACTGTTATCCTCACCTGTGTTCATTTTGGCGACGCCTCCAGCATCCCGTCCACAAAGCGCAGCTGTGTTACACAACACGACACTTTGGGCATAAAATAAGTTAAAAAATAAATAAAAATCAGCCTCTGGCAGCAAAACTCTGCTATTCTTCCGCTCCAAACAAAGAAGGGACTGAGCCCTGTCTGAGCCGAGCGCAGCTCAGCCGAGCGCCACAGACAGCGCGCGCAGGTCGACGCGCCTGGAAACCAAATGCAGAGACTGGACCCAACGCGCGCGCGCACTGAAAACACCGGCATCCGTCTGCAGCTGCTGCAGGTCCAGGCAAGAAGACACGCACATCCTCCATGCGAGCCACAACCAGGATGATTAGTCAGATCATGTGTGGTCCGAGATAAATAAGGTGCAGATGAGTTTAAGCTCCGCGATAATGAGCGACGACCAATTAAATCCTAATTTCACAAAAAGAAAAAAGGATTTATCATGTTGCTGTGTTCACATGTGGAAAAATCGTATCTTGAAAAGTGGTTTCTCATGTGTTTTACATTATTTCAACTATATTTTTGCTTCAAAGCGGAAGAGTATTGCTGTCAACTATAAAATAAAATGTTGTAAATTAACATGATAATTATATTGTACAAACATGATAATATATTGTACAAACATAAGTATATTGTACAAACATGATATTATATTGTACAAACATGATATTGTACAAACATGATATTGTACAAATATGGTAATATATTGTACAAACATAAGTATATTGTACAAACATGATATTATATTGTACAAACATGATAATATATTGTACAAATATAATATTGTACAAACATGATATTATATTTTACATACAAACATGATAATTATATTGTACAAACATGATAATTATATTGTACAAACATGATAATTATATTGTACAATTATGATAATATATTGTATGAACATAATAAGTATTGTTGTACAATATACTTATCATGTTTGTACAATATAATTATCATATTGTACAATATACTTATTGTGTTTGTACAATATATTATCATGTTTGTACAATATAATTATCATGTTGTATAATATAATTATCATGTTTGTACACTATATTATCATGTTTGTACAATATACTTATCATGTTTGTACAATATAATATCGTGTTTGTACAATACACTTATTATGTTTGTTCAATATAATTATCATGTTGTATAATATAATTATCCTGTTTGTACACTATATTATCATGTTTGTACACTATATTATCATGTTTGTACAATATACTTATCATGTTTGTACAATATAATATCATGTTTGTAGAATATAATTATCATGTTGCACAATATAATATCATGTTTGTACAATATAATTATCATGCTTGTATAATATAATTATCATGTTTGTACACTATATTATCATGTTTGTATAATATACTTATCATGTTGTACAATATAATATGTTTGTACAATATAATTATCATGCTTGTAGAATATAATTATCATGTTTGTACAATATAATTATCATGTTTGTACAATATATTTTCATGTTTGTACAATATATTATCATGTTTGTACAGTATACTTATTATGTTTGTACAACATATTATCATGTTTGTACAATATATTATCATGTTTGTACAATATAATTTACAAATTTTTTATTTTAAAGTTGACAGCAATACTGCAATCTTCCGTACAAATCCGCATGACATACTCAAAATAATAAAAAGGACAAATGATAATGTTATTGCCCAAGCCTGTCTGTCTGTTAGCAAAATATCTCAAGAAACACCTGATAGATTAGAATGAAACTCTCAGAAAGTAATCAACCTGATTCAAGTCACCAAGTAATCAACCTTAGACAACACAAAAATAGCAATAACACAGCCAATTTTATAATGAGCTAACATTAGGTGTGTTACAGTGATCCTCATGCCATACCCAAGATTTTATTTTTAGTTTGAGATTTATTTTAACTTTACATGTTCTAACATGTGGAAAACGTGATTTCCACTTGTAAACTTTGGGAGGGGACAAGGGTGAGAACACTAAATTCAAAATTTGCCTTTTGTTCTTTAAAACTGTTAAAAGAAATGGACAGCCCCTCCATAGTACTGTAAAATAGTTTTCTAGTTGGGTTAAGCAGATTATAAAAACTAAATTGAGCCTGGATGTTGATGTTTTAGTTATGATGAAAACAAAATATATAATTACAGATCCGAGCTGGCTGTGATCAGTTTTATTATTATCCTAATTGAAGTAAATATTTTTGAACAACATCTGCATTGATAAACCATCCTTGTTTCTCTGCACGCCCATCTGTCTGTTTGATTTGCTCCAAAACAGCCTTCTTTTTTATTATTACAAAACAGGAAACTGCTCCCCCTGTTTCCTGCTCAACCCAGCTTCACATCCTTAGCAGCTCGTGGACACCAGTTAACCCCTCCTGGTGCATTCACTGGGACTGGCAGGTGGTAAAGCAAAGGAGGCTATTTTTACAGATGAGTTATAGTCAGCTGGCCATAAGATTTATCACACTAAACACGTGTGCAGCAACGTATACCACAGCAGTAAACGAGTCGCTTTATTAATAATAATAACAATAATAATACTAATAATAACAAGGGCGGTGACTCTGTCTGTGGCTGATCACACCAACATTGCTCTCTCCCACCTGGAACAGAAGGACTCATACGTCCATATGCTCTTTGTAGACTTCACATCTGCCTTCAACACCATGATCCCCCAAACCCTGATGGACAAACTATTCACACTAGGACTAAGCCCCTC
>JARVJN010001723.1:29513808-29527237 GCA_031763805.1 Argolebias nigripinnis
TGCTCTAAGATTCATAACTGGCTGTGATTATCATACCCACCACTGCACCCTGTATTCATTGGTTAACTGGACATCATCACGCAGACTTTTTCATTGGTAGATTTTCATCTTTAAACCACTTCTTGGTCTCCTGCCTTCATACATCTCCTCCTACATGTCTGCGTGAGTGCAGCTACAGCGTGCGCTCTCAGGACATGATTACCAGTGTTCCGCCAGTGAGAACTGAACTTGGCAAAAGGGCTTCTACTCCGCTTCTGCAGTGCTTCCTGGAATATCTTACAAAAATATCTGAAGATGTCGACCTTCACCTCTCTAAATGGCTTTAAGAATCTGTTGGAATCCTGGCAAAAACCATTGCAGATTTGTTTGTTGATCTGTTTTTGATTTTCTACATTTGCCTTATCTGTCTGTTTTGCTACTTTGACATCATTGTTTTAACTTGTTAAAAAAATCTGTATGCCTCTTTTATTGATTGTCTATTGCTGATTGTCCAAGGAAAACCTTCTGTTGCTGTTGTCATCATTCTTTGTGTAGCCAGGTCTCTTTTGTAAATGAGTCCTCGAGACTCAATGGGACAGCTTCTCCAATGGGATTAACCTGCCTAAAAAACTAAAGGTAACTAATTAGCATAAACAGCATTTATATCCACGGGTTAAAAGGTAAATATGATCAATAAAACACAATTTTATTCATTACTTTTGTTTATTTTGGGTGTTGTCAGGCTACTTATCTACATTTGAGCATACAAATTTGGGCCATGTCATAGAAGAGAAAAAAACGGAAATTTTAGTTGTATCCCTCCGCGAGTTAAAATATTGAATAGATTTTGCTTCAAAATAAACTAACAGTTTATTTTTTTTATTTATAATATAGATATTTTTTTCTAATATTAAAAAAACAATGCCAAATAGTATAACAAATCAACATTTTACATAATAAAAAAGATATAGGGCGGAGCGGACTGATTTTTTTTCTCTCGGTTCAACCTCTTCCGGTCCTCTTTCCAGCTTCCCGTGCATCATGGTGAGTGTGTTTCACTGACGGTGGCAGGAACGAACCAAATTTAATATATTTTACTCGAAATCTCGGACATAATTATAGTATTTTAGATGTAACAAACACACAGTTAACACGCAGTGTTAAGAACAGAAGTTTAAATCTTTTTAGGCGAGTGAAAAATGACTTGGGGCCTAATGCTAACCGCTAGCACGCTAACCTTTTTGTGCATGCGTTAGGTCGGATGCAGCTAAATATTCCGTCACTAACTTAAACCAAGACCCAGAGAATGTTATAATGTTATAAGTTCAGATGTGTTCATAATCGAGCAATTTCAAAACGTAAGTTCGGCATTTCGTTAACACGGTACAACGTTGTCTTGCAATGGCGCTCGGTACAAGAGGCCGCAACCATCTCAAGCTGCAGACTATTGGTCAAAAGACATCACTACACGACAGTACAGCAGAATTCATTATGTTCATTATTTCATTACAGTGAAGTGGAAAACGTGATCTTATGACGGTAACATGTTAATGGCTCTTTTTGTGAGAGTCAAATGGCATTTTCAGGTTATGGCAGTCACATTTACTGAAATACTCCACCACAGGTGAAGTGGAGTTGTAGATTGTCATCACAGTAAGTCATGGATGGGGTCCCTCAAGGGTCATTAGAAGAGTCACTACATTTTCATTTATATGTTGCCTTTGGGGACCATTTTGAGCAAACATCCCTTTCTGTTGCTTTGCTCATTATTTTCTGGATTATTTGCTCATTAAGCTAGACGGCACCAATCAACGTAAACCACTCCTGTAATGTCTGTATGACATTAAAACTCAGTAAAAAAAAAAAACTTTCTTAATCTCCGTGAAAATATGATTTAAAAAAAGTCATCAGCTCCAGAAATTGTATTTACTCTTCGCTCATTGGCTTAAGTGTTATTCATTTAATGCGTTTAAGTTCGATAGATTAATACAGCTGTAGAACCCTGATGCATGCTCAAAAATTCAGGTAGAAAAATCTAAAAAAGCCAAGTCTGGTCCTCTGGACGTTTAAAAAATGTTTGGAAAGCTTAACTTTTCTTATACTGTTTTTTTTTTTGTTTTTTTTTTAATGTTCAGAGGACCAGACTTAGCTTTTTTTAGACGTTGTAAAACCCCACCAATTAGGAGTCATCACCAAGGTGAAGTCAAATCTCCCTATAGAGTTTTAAAAAGTAGTTCAAGCATTTATTTCTTGGTGAAACATTGTAACATTGTTTAGAATTATCATCTCTGTATTTAACTCTTAACACCATCTTATATGCAATCTCTTTAACATCTGGTCAACCAGTTTCTCAAGTCTCTAAATCCAAAGTAAAATGCAGACAGAGCTGCTCCAAATTTGTAGAATAGTTGATCGCCTCATAAATGTCGCCACCAAGACTGACTTTGATTTATGCACAAGCCCCATAATATTTATGGCATTTGATTCAGGTGGAATTTGTAGTCCAGTTAGAGCTTAAGGTTTTATGGTGTGTTTTTGTATTGTATTATAGTTTGTTCTTTGAGTATTTCTTATATACAGTATTGCTTTTGAAAAGAAAAACACTGTAAAGCACTGTAGTAAACTTTAGTTGGTTTTGTTCTATAGAAATTGACATAGGCACAATATTGAGTTTTCAAATTGTTTATAATAGTTTGAAACTTTTAATCAACCGTTGCTCCTAAACCTTTTGCGTTTTTAAAATAATAAAAAAAATCTCTTTACTGTTATACAGACCAAGAAAAGGAGAAATAACGGTCGTGCCAAGAAGGGCCGTGGGCATGTGCAGCCCATCCGCTGCACCAACTGTGCCCGCTGTGTCCCCAAGGACAAGGCCATTAAAAAGTTTGTCATCAGGAACATTGTGGAGGCGGCGGCCGTGAGAGACATCTCAGAGGCCAGTGTTTTTGACTGTAAGTGAATGTTTTGAGCCAGTGTGCCTTACATCTTAGATATTCAGCTCATCATTTGTATCTAATGTGCCATATCACAAGTGCAATTTTGGTATTTGACCTTGATCTGTATATTGCTCTCTGCAGCATATGTTCTGCCCAAGCTCTATGTGAAGCTGCACTACTGTGTCAGCTGTGCCATCCACAGCAAGGTAGTGAGGAACCGCTCCTGTGAGGCCAGGAAAGACCGCACCCCACCACCAAGATTCAGGCCCGCGGTGAGTATATAGTTGTTTTTGTCAAATCCTTTCAGATCAACTAATGTCAGTGCTGCGTTATCTTTGATCAAAGCTAAATAATTTATAGGCCAGACTACAAATAGTTTGAAATTACCTGTTTATAAAACAATTTACAAATGTGTATGTTTGCAGTGTGAGGCATGTATTGATTCAGTTTTTTGTTTTAACAGGCTGGTGGCCCACCGAGACCTCCTCCAAAACCCATGTAAAGCAGAATCTGAAGATGTTATGCACCTAAAAAGTAAAATAAAAAGGATCTGCACAACTCGTGTGGTTAATTCTGTTGAGTTTCTGTGCTTGTACAAAAGAGTTGCTCAATATTTAGATTTTTTTATTTGAAGTAAACTTTTACAGTACAAACCGTACAGCAGTTAAGGATCAAATTACGCAGATGCAAAATTACATATATTTAGAAAGGCTTTGCTGTTTTGTTAAGCAGAATAAGAAAAGTTCGGCTTTCCAAGCTACCAAAAACAGACAAAAGAAGCACAGAAGGAAAACCTCACAAAATGTGGACATTTTTTAAAAAGTATAATCTTGAGCTGGAGTTGAGTTTTCCTCTCAAAATCAAATACAAATATAATCAGATGTTGGCTTGTGGGAAATTACTTTGGTACAGTAATCACGTTAAAAAGCACAAACATAATCTTGCCACAATACAATGCCAAACACAAACCATGTAAAGTTGCTCAAAAGGGAAAAATTCAGTTTATTTTATTTTTTACATTTCTTTAAAAGTGCTCTGTTTAGTTTGAAGACTGTTGTAAAACAGGTTCTAGCCAGAGTTGACCAATAGTTGTGTTTTAGCATAATTTGAGATTATGCACAAATTTTTTTTTTGTTGTAATTTACAACTATTCTGTTTTTACGAACTGCAGCTGATCAAAACACCAACTAAAGGCACATGAATAATAAATCAAAAGGGTCCGTCCCTGGATGGATTGAACAAAACCACAGTAAAGGGTCAGTTATCTAAACATGTTCAGATTGCACAACACTTGGCTTGTTTGACTTCACAATTCCAATTTTTTATTTATTAACTGGCCCTGGAACATCTGTTTCTCACATGAAATTAGATGTTCATTGTGCTTTAAAGAAACTCACAAAACAAATTGCTTTAAATCATTTTGATACACGTTTCAGCTTTGTCCAAATTTAACGTAAAACATTTGAAATTTCTGCCAAAAGTGCCTAACGGTCACAGATCGTGATTCTTTGGCTTAACTATAACGTATTTGATGCTTTACTAAACAACACTTTAAAATCATGTTCCCTCATTTATAAACATTTTTGAAACGTCTACACATCCTTGCCTCTAAAAAAAAAAACTAACCCTGAACCATAAGGTGACAACTGGGTTTAGCAGGACAAAACAAGTGTTTACAATACTAACAACCACTTAAGAGGTTAGCAGTAAAATATCTAAGCTGAAAAACCCCAATGTAAATAAATATCATTGTACACACAAAAGCTAAAGGGCGGGTTTGTAGACCATTTTAATGATTACCAGCACATATTTTATATTTTGATATTTTATTTTACAAGTAGTCTGCCAACAGTGGAAAAAAGATCAGCTTTCATACTCCGCATAATTTCACTGCTATTAATATCTGGTACTGTAAATAATCTCATATGCAAATAAGATCAGTATTTTTTTTTGTAATGAAATAAGTGATCCTGAATTCTTTAGGTCCAAATTGTCATCTGGACAGTAATATATAAATAGAATCTGATGTTACGTAAAGAAAATTAATCAAAAGTGTGTAAAGTGACAAGAGTAAATTTCTGCAGAAATAACCCAAAATAAAACACTACTGTATTAATATGGATGGCTACCACTGAAGCTTCTTGATTGGGATTTTTTTTTTAATCATTTCAACGACAGCCATGATTGGTCATGGCAGTAAAATGGAAAAAAAATCACTTAAAAACAGCTACAGTAAAACTTCAAAATAGACTACTTGACCTCGAGTATCACCCACAAATATCTGTTTTAAGACATGAAGGCTGGCAGCTCCAGTCTGAGAAATAAAGTGAAGAAAGGCACAATACAATTACAGAACACCATAATCATTTTAAATATAGCAAAAATAAATATTTTAGATATTAGTGATGGATTATGATTTAATGTATTTTTTATGTAAAAGAAAACACTCGAGATAACTAACCTCTTAGAATTCTAGCTGTGGTTTCTGACTCCATCAGAGCAGAACAAACCCACCAGTGTTTCCTCACACTTTTAGACGTGCAGATCATTAAATTATTCTATAAAGTAGTTTAATGTTTCAATTCTGGCAGGAATCAGTGCAACAAAAGCAGTCAGAAAAAAAAAAAAAAACCAATTCATATACTATCCCACATGGCATCAACACAAGCAAAGGGATTCATTTTTCAATTAAAAGTAAAAGATCCTTAGATTCTTTCACACACACACACACACAGAGATCCCTTCATTCATAAAAATCAAAGTGCATTGCTAATTCACAGACGACACCACCCTCAAACATTTAGTGTAACTAATGTGGACCTGGGTTTTGGATTTGATCTGCACTTTGTGTAATAAGAAGTGACTGACCCAAAGTTGAAATTGTCAAGGTCTGCTAACATTTTCTGTTATTTTGAAATAGAGCATGTAAACCTGCACATAATTAATCGTAAGCAAATATACAATATTTGTCTTTTTTATGTCATCTTTTCTAAACTGGAAAAGTGTGGTATATTTTAAGGTTATACCGGTAGATATTAGTCAGATTTGACCACTATATTTTGTGCATGCAGTTTGAATCTTGAATTTTTGTGCAAGGCACATTTGTGGATGAGGAAGTTCACTTACTTCAGGAATATTTACTTAAAACTGAATGTCATATGTGTTTGGTATTTAGTCAAAAACAATCAGAACCACTGTTACTGAGAATAATAAAAATGGATCTTTTCATTAATAATATACATGTCTAGTTTCAGCGACTCCTTTAGCTCGTGTGCAGAACAAATCTAGCCAGGTCCTTGTTTGTGTGAAAATAAACTCAGAGTAAAGCAAGTTGTCGTAACTTTTCACTTCAGTCATTGATGTGCTCTCCACGGACAATATGTGAAGAAAATTCGTATCGGTCCTGGCTGCGGTAGCCGCAGAGGTTACACTCAAAAGGCTGTCGAAAACCATGGCAGCCCATGTGAATGGTGAACATGACATGGTCCAGGAAAAGCACACGGCAGTGCTCGCAACGAAAGGAACGCACCGCTCGCCCCTCCCCATCAACAACCCTGAACACCTCCTTAGAAGTGGAGGAGGGTACTGTAGGTGAGCTTGAGGTTGGAGCAAAGGCAGGAGGTGGGAGGGCTGAGTGTGCCCCATTTTCTCTCTCCACTTCGTGGTCTTTGGCATAGATGGGGCTGTATCTGTCCTGACTTCTGTGGCGAAAGGTGGGAGGAGGTCTTGTGACGTGGTTATTAGAGTGAAAAAGGTGATGCCCGTTGTTACTGTGCAATGCTGGAAGGGGAGCAGTGCTGTTGCACAGCTCATCTGGCATGCTTTCTGTGTCCGTAGAGTCCTGGCAACCATTGCTAGGTGAGGCTGCATGGCTTCGATCAGCAGCCAGGTCTTCGTGACCCTCGGCAGCTTCCCTTCCTCCTACAGCTCCCAGCCCAGTCCCTGTGCAATCCAACCTCGGGCCTAAAGCACCAGAAGTGTGAGCGGAGCTGTGGATCGGCCGGAGTTCTGTCAAACAAGGATGAGTGGTGGGAAGGTGGAGAGGCCTAAGTTTGTCAGATGCCACTCCTTTATTACCTGCTACACCCACTGTGTATTCTCCAAGGCTAGTAAAGTGTGGTGCTTCAAGGTCCCCTGATTGCAGGTCTTCACTTTTATCCAAATCCGCTGTCAGCTCGTAAGGTCCATCTGCAAAGTTGAGCCGGATGTGCTTTTGCCCTGCAACACAGAGACAAACGATTTAATGACAGTGTAGAATCCAAATTTATTTCTTAAAAAAAAAAAAACAATAGCAGGTAGCTCACTCAGATAAATAACCAGCTTACCAAGACTTTTGCATTTGTGTAGATCTAGTAATACTACTGATAAATGCAATAAAGCAAGGGTTTCCTCGGCTTTTGGGGGGTGTTAAATACTTTATGTTAAGCAATTATTTTTATTTGTTAATTTCCTAAAACCATCCACACTGGCACTAAATGCTCACCTACAAATTTTTGTGGTGTGGATCTTTTGCGTTTGGTGATGCTGTTGGCGAGCCGATCAATAAATGCCATCTTGTCTGAGGAGGGCTGCGGAAGAGAGTCTGGTACAAACTCTAGCTCTCTCATCTCTCCTGGACAAAGTACAAACAAACTGTTATGTTTTTTGTTTTTTTTCCCTCTTTCTTTTCTTAATGTTCAAACATAATTCCTAAACCTTCTTTTGGAGCTACAAGGTAATGAGAGGATTTTGTGCATCACCTCGTTAAGGACGAAGACTACATTTCTAATTTAGATGTTCGTACAATCTTTTTTGGAAGGGGATATTGAAGTGAAAGCATTATGTTAAGAAAAAAATAATTTATATTTTACCTATATTTTGTGCATTATTCAGTGATTGTGATTCCAGACTTTGTAAGTAGCCATGGCAACGTTCACGGTGCTCCTCCAGGGTGCTTTGCTGCTTGTAACTACGGCCGCAATAACTGCATTTATATGGCTTCCCTACAGTTGGAGAAGATACTGCAGACATAGTAGGAATATGTTGTTATAAATGTAAAGGTACTCCTCTACTAGAGAAAAATACAAACACACTTCAGGCTGAAATCTGTCTTACCTGCATGAGTGCGCAAGTGGCCAGTAAGGGCGTCTCGTCTTCGACATGCATAGCTGCAAAAGGGACATTTGAAAGGCTTCTCACCCGAGTGCAGCTTGATGTGACGAAGTAGGTTACCCTTTTGTGTGAAGGAGGCACCGCACTGATTGCACTGAAAGGGCCGCTCCCCTGCAGATAGGTCAAATCTGTCAGCTCACTTTTACAATACATGACATAAGATAGATATTGCAAATGTACCAGGGCATCTAAAGTGTTGGAAAACAACTGAGCAGCTTCACTTTTACTATTTGTATTATTATTCCAGCATTGTTTCTTTACTAAAGAACACATCAGTTACATCAGAACATTTCAGGAAAAAATTGGACATTTCAAATTTTAGAACTCTAGTTTGCCTGCCAACAGCAGCAACAGTGAGAACAAATTCAAACAGCCTTGGCTTCAAAAGTAAAACAGAATAAAACTTAACATCCTCCACAGTCAAGTTACAAGGTGCTGAAGTGTTTTCTAGCTTAGAAAAAGACGAGTATGAGATGCACAAATATTTTCCAATTCAAATTATTTACTTCAAAAAGACATTTTTTTAGTGAAATTATTCATCTGAACCTAACTGAGTCACCTGTATGGCTGCGTTTGTGCACCATGAGAACATTAGGCCCGATGCAGATCATTCCACAAATGTCACACTTGAGCTTTCCGTTTGGCAGTCTGGTGGCTCCAGTTGGTATGGTCTCAAGATTAGTGAGCTCCCTGTAGCCTCCACCAGACTCCGATTCCTGACCTGGACCATCTTCCTCTAGCCGCTCTGTCTTTTCATCTTCATGGCTGCGACCTAAGTCTTCATCGCTGTACAGCTCCACTTTAATACAGTTGGCTACAAAGGCACAGGCACCATGTGGAGAAAGCATGTCATTAGTTATGAAGGTTGTCACTAATTATACTCTTACACAAATAGTGTATTAGAAACAAAAATATAATGGCTTAATTTCACACTCACCATTGAGGGAACGACTTGGAGAGTTCTCCTTGCTATTTGGGGTGCTCATTGTTGCGCCTCCGAAGGCCCCAGAAAACTCTCTCTCCAGTGAAGAGTCCCCACTTCCTGAAAACATAAAGATGAGAAACACAAAATTTCACATTGGAACAATACTCAAGTTTAGAAAACAGATACACCAGCCATTAAATACAAACCTACCTGATATGTATGATCGGCCATTACAGTCATCTACATCCATGCTAGTTCAAGAAGAATTCTGAAAATAAATTTAAGTTGAGGATGAATAATTTCCTCATGCACTTATTAAAGTGAAACTTAAAACTTCATTTATCAAAGCGACAACATTTGCAGGTAGGGGTGTAAAGAGGCTGAACATTTTCAGTTAATTTCCTAAAAGTTTCCATAGAAGATTAAGCTGGGGAATTTTGAAATTTCCGAATTGAAAACTTGTGAAAATTATAGGAATTAAATGGGCATTCAGGATAATTTACACAAACTGTATCACAACCAAACATACATATTACTACTTTGTTCAGTCATAGGCAGATACTGTCACAGGCCACATATGAATTTGACCCAAAGTTTAAGAAAGGAACTAATTGAGTATGATGACATCACTATGTCAACTTTAATAATGGATTTTGACTATTTCTGATTTTTTTTTTGCAATAATCCTTTTCTAAATTTGTGCACACCACTCTGAACAACAATATTCACATTAGATGACTTTTGTTTTCATTGTATTTACATAAAAATTAAATTATGATCAGTAAACTGACTTTTGTTCTCATTGTATTCACATAAAAACAAAATTGCGATCAGTAAACTCCGTATCACAAAAACAAATCATTGAAATATCTAAATTGGTGCACAGATGTCAAATTTCATTCACAGAAGTTTGAACAAAAATGTTTACTAGTTACAACTCTCAACAAAACTTTTGCACGTTACTATTTTAATCTGTCGCGGTGACAACCATTTTTTAAAACTTTTCATTGCATGGTGCAGCAATGATGAAATGTGGTTGTTGTAAAGGTAGAAAAATAAATTATATTCAAAATTCCAGTTAGTTACCATGAAAAGTTTACAAATTTTGTGTTCTTGGAATTTTGCAACTATTTGCAGGTATATGACAACCCGGATAAATGCAAGTTTAGCAACTGTCATCTTTACGAATGCAAGGCTGAATCTGCCACATTCAACGCTTTAATGCATACTGAAGCACAAACACTGACAACATTTAGCATATACAGTATATTTAACATATTCCGGCTGTGCTAGCAAGAATGTTCATACATTTTGGACGTCTCCAGTACTTAACTACAGCATTAGCTTCTGCTAACCATAATCCTTGGAGAGAAAAAGAAATAAATTGATAAATCTGACCAACTACAGACCATATTGGTAGCCATGTTGGGTTAGAGTCTTACCTTACCACTCACATACATAACTAACCTAACATCTCTTAAAGTTAAGATAATCTAAAGGTTTCGTTTTTCTATGTGCATTTAATCTGAAGTAGACATTGTTAAGAGCGTTTATGTAACCGCGACACCGAGGGACCAGAAGTTGACGGCCTTGGCTGGTAGCTAACGTTAGCTTACTGTATGTCATAGAAATTACCAAGTTAGCTAAACTCAACTCCACAACCATACAGTCTGGCATAATGACAGCTTGTTATATCGGTGAGCAGGGCTAAAACGAAGAAATACGAACAATGGCATATAAAAATAAAGTTGTTTTGTGACATTAATTTACTGTCTTTCGCTAATTTAGATAGTGAAGTCTGTTCGACGTCATATGAAAGGCTAACATCGAAGCTAAACAACAAACAGCCATTAGCCTAATGTTTCAGTAGCGGTTGCTATGGCAGCCACCGCCACCCTGAACGCTACGGCTAAGTACCGACTGAAAAGCTTGTTAAAAAACGGCAATGAGAGATAGGTATGGACATTTATTAGACTAACCAATTCCCCGGTGTCCAAAATATTACCTGCCACCGCCAAAGCCGTTTCATTAAGGTTATTCAGAATTTTTATCAGCCCGTTTGTGACGGCGACGTTCCCCGGAAGTAATTTCTTCCAGCTTCCGGTGTTGACCCCTGTTTTGGTAGCGCTGCACTAATCCACTTTTAACAAAAAAAAGCAAACATTTTAATTATCACGAATAATAAGCCATGATAAAGAGTTTATCTAATCTGGAACACATTTATTTATTAGCTAATTAATGTTTTATTTATTTATTATTATTTCAATGACACAAGTTTAGGTTCATGTATAATGGGTGAAACAGCACCCCCTCTGGTTGATATGCAGTAATAAATATTGTGAACACAGACACCTCGCTGCCAGTTCACGAGAGATGGGCAGAGGTAGGTTCACTGAGTTCAACGCTCTAGTAAAATATTATGTTAGCTTGATGCTGACATGAAATATTGTTTCTTATAAGGTGCTGTACCCGCTGTGATGAACCTGAGTTTTGACCAGTTCATATTCTGTTCTGTACAGGTACACATTATTTTATTTATTTGTATTTTTGTCTAATATAATGTAGTAAATATGGCGGCGGCCAGTTCACGAGAGATGGGCACGAGGTGCTGTACCCGCTGTGATGAACCTGAGTTTTGACCAGTTCATATTCTGTTCTGTACAGATAAACAACATTCACCTCATCCTGTCTCCTGGTCCTTATTAACACAACGCAGACCTGAATTGTTCTGAACGAATTCACAGTTTGATGAGGTTACATATATATATATGCAAAGTCATGGATATTATGTGTCTTTTATGCATATGTGTTTTTTGTTGCTGTGTTCTGTCATGTACTGTACTTCGCAGGATTACAGACGGCGGTTGGGTGTGTTTGCCTTGTGTTCTTTTTGTAGATTTTTGTTTTGTGGTCTTACTTTTTGTATTTTCCTTTCTTTCTATTTAAAAAAAATTATATTGGTGTGAAGAGGATGGCTGTGAGGTGAGAAGGAAGGCCATCTAAAAAGGAAAAAAAGGAAGGGAAAAAAAAAGAATGATGGGAACAGCTGGGTATGGCTGGGTACATACATGATTTGGTTACACATACAACAATAATAATACTACTGGTACATACACAAATTTTCTGTATGTTTCTTAAAATGATGCAAAAACAGTTGCTTTCGCGATAAATGCACAAAAAGCTGCCCAAGCGTGCACACACTCACAAGCGAAAAGACAACGATACCAAAATCTCCACTTTTTCTTATCAATTACACTCGCTTTCCAGTCTGTCAAACACCTTGACGCTACAGCCAACATTTCAACTGCATGTTTGCGTAAAGTGTAAAGAGCTATGTGTTGTCATCATTGTATGTTCCCATACAATGATGAAATTAGTTCTCTGCATTTAACCCATCACATGTGAGATACACCCAGGTGGAGCAGCAAGCAGCTACGTAAGCACTCAGGAAGCAGTTAGGGATTAGGTGTCTTGCTCAAGGACACTACGACATGTGAGCATGGCGATGAGGTGAACCTGCGACTTTCTGGTCCCAAGTTGACTGCCCTACCTCTACACCACCTCGACCCCAACTTAAGAGAAACACTCAAAATAATATTTGAATGCACATCTACAACTATTTATTTTTGGAGTTGCCCCAGTTCTAGTTGGATGCCACAGCTAATCGACCTTAGTTAACACAAAATGGGCTTCAACTCATTCAATACTAGAGAAACTGAGCTTAATCTGGTGTGGTAGTAGTTAAGATTCATTCGATCACAACACATACTCCAATCTGGCAATATTATACTGTCTGGCCAGAAAAAAGTTGCATCCTAGATTTAACTAAGCAAATACTGTAGGTACAAGTCTCCTTTTAGATAATTACTGCATAGGCGGTTATCTTTCAGCTGGCAACAAGTTATTTAACTGGTGCAATGAGTTGCTTCTCATTTCTTAAACCACCATGTCGAAAGACGTTGCGTGGTTGTGGAAAAGATGTCAGTCTGTTTGAGAAGGATCAAATCTTTGGCATCAAGCAGAGAAAACATCTAAGTAGATTGCAGAAATGACTAAAATTGGGTGAAGAACTGTCCAACACAAGATTTTTCTACTTGGATTATTGAAAATGCATCAGGGTGTCCAACACACTATTAAAAACTGGAAGGATAGTGGGGACCCGTCGTATTTGAGGAAGAAATGTGGCCAGAAAGAAATCCTGAATGATGGTGATCAGCGATCACTTAAACGTTTGGTGAAATCAAATCGAAGAAAAACAACAGTAGCACTCAGAGCTATGTTTAATAGTGAAAGTAAGAGCATTTCCGCATGCACAATGTGAAGGGAACTCAAGGGATTGGGACTGAGTAGCACTCATGGTGCGTTCACACCAAACAGCATTTCAGCTTCAAGAGCGTCCAGTTTACATGCAAAGTCAATGGGGGACGCGCTTCCAGCC
>JARVJN010001723.1:30094607-30106414 GCA_031763805.1 Argolebias nigripinnis
TTTGTTATAGTTGTACAGGCTTTACCCCAAACTTCCACACAATAAATTACATGTAGTTGATTTAGTTGTTAAAGTTAGATCCCCCAAATATTTTTTTCTTATATGCAACAAGAAAAAAGGTATTTAATTGTGGAAGCTGAGAAACATGCTTTTTCAGAAACATTGTTTTCATCCATCCATCCATTATCTATACCCGCTTCTTCCTTTTCCGGTCACTGGTGCCTGTGTCCAGCTGTCACTGTGTGAGAGGCGGCGTGTATATTTTTTAATATGCATTATAGCAACTTGTTTTGTTTGGGTACAGTATGCAATCAGCTACACCGATCCTTCAGCAACCATTCAAAGCTAAAGAAGTTGATTTTATAAGTTCAGTGATGACTATCATCAATCACTAGTGAGAGCTTTGAGCCTTCTTGCCTGTTACTCTGCAGAATAGTCTGTTGCAGAAAAAAAGCTAGCTATGCTACATATATACAATATGTATACACCTTGCTTGCACTGAATCAAATAATATATATCAATGCATGTTGGCTTTAAAGCAATGGCTTACATTGTGCCACATGTATGTGGTATGTGTATCTCTTTCAGTGAAGCTATGACATAAAGAAAGCAGTTCAAACATTGATTTGATCTCTTCTGTCCCAGCTGGATGACACCAGTTCATCTGAGGGCAGCACGATAGACATCAAGCCGGATGTGGAGGAAGTGGCAGTGGTTGAAGTTGTGGAAGAATACCTTGACCCAGAAGCCTGCTGGACTGACGGTACACGATGCTTACAGTCTGCTGTTGATTTACCATCATTATTGTCTTGTTTATCCAAAATTCATGGCATTTATGACTCACATGCATTTGACTTTTTGAGCATTTTAAAGTATTTCAGCCTCTCCAGTGTACACCAGCAGCTTTGCTTTTATCTGTACTGCAGAATGTGTGGCCAAATACAAGTGCTGTGATGTTCCCATCACTCACGGCTGGGGAAAGTACTGGTGGTTCCTGAGGAAGACCTGCTACCTGATAGTAGAACACAACTGGTTTGAAACCCTTATCATCTTTATGATCCTGCTCAGCAGTGGAGCCTTGGTAAACAGCGCAGGCGATCACACACAAAAGCGTGTTCCCACTAGTAAAAATGCACAGACACTTCATGTAACGTTGAGTTTTACTGCAAAGCACATGGAAATCAAGTGGTTTGATGGTTTTATGCCAAATGATGTGTAAGAAACAACTTGAGAGTCACAGCTGGGAAAATAGATTTTTATAAGTATTCAAATGGGCTTAGCATTTATTTAAAGATAGAGAGCATGAGTTGCCTTTGAGGGTGTGGGCAGCCAAGAGAACTGCTTGCTTTTCTTCTGCAACTGCTCTTGATGTTATAGCCACTAATGGACAGCAAAGTGCTGTAATGCACCAACCTTTCAACCAAAAGAATTCAGCTTAGCTTTGCAGGTTTCTGAAGGAAAAAAGGCCTCTGGCCAAATCCAAACACTTATGTACTGAAGAATGCATGCAGGTTATGAAGAACCTGTCAGTCATCCGCTTGTCTTTATCAACTGTTTTGTCATTTACGATGCACACCAACACTACTGGGTACCACTCAGATAGCCAAAATGTTAAATTATTTAAGTGAAATAAGTTATGGATTATATATGATCACTCACGATAGCTCAGTAACTCGTCCCTGCTTCGTTTTAGGCCTTCGAAGACGTGTACATTGAACAGAGGAAAACCGTGAAAATCATTCTGGAATATGCGGATCGGGTTTTCACCTACATCTTCATCCTGGAGATGCTGCTTAAATGGGTTGCCTATGGCTTTGTCAAGTACTTTACAAACGCCTGGTGCTGGTTGGACTTCTTCATCGTGGATGTAAGTACAGTTAAAATCTGTTTGTCTATGAAATGGTTGTTTTGTAAAATTTGCTTCTTCTTTTTTTTGACACTTGTATTTGTTTGACGTTGAAGGAAAATGCAAAGTTTTTATTGGGTCAAAAAGTTTTGGAGACTCCCAAGTTTTGAGAGAAAAGGCTTGTGGATCCAAAACAGTTATTTTAAACAAGGCAAAACTTTATTCAGTGCACTGCCACAGTTAAGTATTAAAAATACACTTGATTAATTTTACTACAGGATTTATTGTCACTAATCAAGTCTTCTTTGTTTCAATGTGTTGTGTATGACCAAAACAAAAGTCTGATGGCTTTTTGTTTATTATATTTTATTAAGAATGTAATCGGCCTGTAATAGTTTTTTGTTAATGCCAACAAATTTCTCTAAAAATTAGTCCAATTGCATATTTTTGTCAATTTATTAGTTTGTACATTTTGGTGAAAGTTATAAATGTATGGATATTCTAAGACAGTGGTTCTCGACATTTTTCTGTTGGGCCCCCACTTTTGGAAAAAGGAAATTGCTTTGTTTTTTCTGGCCCACAGAAATATGTACCTGTAGTAACAATGTATCAAGTATATTAAAATAGGCACTTTTAACGGAAAGTATTACTATTTTGTTTTGGTTTCTCTGAATAATTTGTTGTCTATTTTAACACACACCACCAAAATAATAATAACAATAATAATAATAATAATAATAATAATAATAATAATAATAATAATAATTCAACTGAGCAACACCCCTCTCCCCCAACCCTGTCAGGCCCCAGTGGTCACCCCGCCCCACAGTATGAGAATGTCGGCTGCTCAAACAAATAAAAGGAAAGTTGTTTTTAATCATGTTGGTGCAGTTTAAACCTCCTAGGCTCCTAAAAGTTTGTAGAATCATGTCAAGTTTTTCCACCTGCTGCAGCGAAACTCATTATTTTTTCCCATGACTTGGAGTAAGGGGCTGATCCTTTGACCTGGCATAGGCTCTTCTGTGGAAGTTCACAAATTTGCAGACTTCTGGAAGAATTTAAACATGGATTATTGTGAATCTTATGATTTTTAACTTTGTTGTCCTTGCAAACTCAAAATATGCTCATAACAACAATTATTGGATATAATTCTGACGATTTTACCTGTATGTTACAGCAGCCAGTTGGCTGATTTTATGTGTATTTTATTCATATATCTAGAGTTGTTTCCAAGCACCATCCTATCTGTAGTATTACTGTTGTTGTTTAAATAGCAATAAAGTTAGTTTTGATGGTGTTTATAGCTGCGCAAACACAACCAGCCCATTTCAGACAAATTAAAATGAGCATTGCGCTGTTGTATCTTTGGTTTTATCCACAACTATTTTATCCTAAATTGGTAAGTATAAGATTCTCTGCTGAACATTTGTTTCACAGCAGCCTTAACGGTGACTTCCCAAATTCTTTGAATACAATTTAAAACATGAGAAATACTAATATGAACTCATTGCCTCCATGTCTGCTAGCTTCAACTACCGTTCCTGAATTAATCAGTCATTGTGTCCACAGCTGAATGAACAATGATTAGCTTTGGCTGTGAGGACTAAAGGAGTGGTCGGCTTGTCTCAAACATCTGTTCACTGTCTTTTGTTTGGATCCATCCTGAGGGAAAATGATATTTTACAAAAACCTTTAAAAGTAAATCCATTGGTTACATTCCATGGCCATGAAGTCATTGTCTTTAGAAGGTCCCGTAGTAAACAAAACATCATGGGGGTTTTGTAGTTTGAGAACTGGACACAAAAAGAGTTTGTAATTCACAAAGATTCAGCAGAAATCCCTGTCATGGTGTGGAACAGATGAACAGAGCATCGCCAACACTGCTGCACAAGGACTTAGCACTTACTCTACAAAAATGTTCATGTTGGTGAGGAAATAACAGCATTTTCTTTTCACAAGACACAAGAAGTGCACATTGATAATGTAAAACTACATTATTCGATGTGTAATGTACAGTTTGATGATAAGGTGCCTTCCCAGTTTAACTTTTGATTAGTGACCATGTTTTTTTAATTTATTTACTGTATTTAAAGGTGATAGTGGTCAGTATTTTATTACAAGGGGAATGCCTTAAAAACAACTTTTTATACCTAAATCACAGTTAATCTAATTTATAACTGTTATTTAAAGAAGAATTTATAACAGGATGAGATGATGGAAGTCAACAAAACGAGAGTCCCCAATGCAATCACTTCTACATTTGTCGATTAACTTGAGATGTGGACAATAATCAGCTTTTAAATTTGAAGCAACATTTAAGAGTTTTTCAAAAGTGTTGTACACCTCTTAAAGCTATATCAACATTTTTTTTTATATTATTCACTTAGATTTGAGTGAAATCACTGTTAATACTCTGGAAATATCCCATTTTATTTTCTTTCCTGATTTTTATTTATTTTTTAATGTGAAGATATTCTTACGTCATCAATTTTTATGTCATTCATCAACCACATTAATTTTTTTATTTTCTTAATTTTTTTGGCCTTTTTGTGTTATTTCTCTTACTTGTGATCTTTTTTTGTTTGCTTGTTTCAAAATTTAAAGTCTGTCTTTTTTCCTTTTGGTCACAGATGTTGTTGTTAACAAAGGTAGATTTTCATACTTTGTAAACAAATACATTTTAAAAAGGCACTTTTTAACAGTGTGTAGACTCACTGAATACTAATATTTGAAATAGCACAAATTGCTTTAAAAAAGAAAGAAATGGTTAATAGCTTCTGAAGTGGGGTTCTTTAGAAATGTTATGAACAATTAATATCTTACCATACTTCTTTTAACAACCTCATGAAAAATTGTTTTATTCTGACTGGACTGATGAGCTAACAGCTAATTTGACCAAGACCAAAATGGGTTAATGCCATCTTAAAACAAACATCTCTCAAAAATACTGCAGCAGCTTATTTAGCCATTTATTACATCACCATCAAGTTCACATTACACACATGGTGTTTTATAGTTATTTGCAAGAGCAAATGCTGACAACTGTAGCATTTGCATAAATATCATATTTCTGCCAGTATAACTGTGTAATAGTGCCACTCAGGCTGGATATGAGCTTTTCAGTCTGGTCACATTAATATATTTCTCCAAACTGAGGTTATTTGAACAGCCATCCACAACAGGTAAGATATTAAATGTTCATAACCTTCTCAAAAGCATCACTTCAAAAGATCTGAACTATCACTTTTAAGCCAAACCTCATGTTCTGGTCTATGTACTTGGCTTTACTTAGATAAGTATTATGAATGTAGCTGTAATATTTAGACTTTCTCTGTTGATTTTTGAAAACTCCGTAGTTAGGCAATTAGAAACACAGAAACAAAGACCTAATTCTTTAAAAGACATGCTACCTGGCAGGAAAGAAGACTTTCCTGCGCTACATTGTTATCACTGACCTGTCTTCTTTCTTACAGCAGGTGTCTCTAACTTTGTCTTTTTTTAAGTTCAGAGACATTGTGCAGCTGTCGAGAGGGACTGAGAGGTCGGTGTTTGGGGTCCAGGGTAAGGTTTGTGTGCTGTGGTGGGTCTCCTACTTTCACAGGTTATCCTCTCTTCTAACCCTGAAAGTTGTCCTCAACTTCGTACCTTTTCTCTCCCCCTTTCTAAAGTGTCCTCTGGTGTGCTACTGTTTCGTACCGTGTACTGTGTGTATATGAACGTGTCACGTTGATTTGGTGTTCGTGAACACATCTCTCCTCTGATTTGTCCCTTTGTTTGACTCTCTTCTCTTCCTCTCACTGTGTCAACCACAAGTTTCTTTCCAGGTGTGCTCACTGTGCTGTAAAGCTGGTTATCACGCTAGACTGGCTTGCCAAAACTAAACCGAACACAAACACGTTTTCCAAAAGAAAACCTCTGAGTCCACTTTATTTACCTTTTTACGTTGTTTATACTGTAGAGATATTTTCGCACGTAAAGATTTTTTTGTACTAATCTGTCTAATCACAAAGCCATCCTTGCAGTTGGTGTAGGGTCCCTTTTTCTCTCTAGATCCCTTCTAACTGTGTGGATCCTCTCTTCCTTTGCTTCTGTCTTTCCTTCTCCTTCTGTCCCTATCTGTGTAGGTGTCTATAGTCAGCCTTATAGCTAATGCTTTGGGCTTCTCCGATCTAGGCCCGATTAAATCACTCAGGACACTGAGGGCCTTGAGACCCCTCAGGGCCCTGTCACGTTTTGAAGGGATGAGGGTAAGACCTGAGGCACCAGGTAGCTGGTCCTTTTGCATGCTGTTTTAAAGAAAAGCTTTAACGCATGCTAGAAATGGCAATATAATAATAATAATTTTAAACAAATCCTAAAAATAAAAATAAATCAAATCTTTACAGCATCGATCAGTGAAAAGCTTCTTTTTTTTTGCATGGATGAAGATCATCTCAGATGGTTGTAATGCATCTGATCTGATTTATCATATTTGATATCACATATGATAAAATTTAGCATTATGTTGTGGCTAGTAGCAACAATTTATCCATCAAAAGTAATATCCAATTTAAAAAAATATATGTATCCCCCCTATCTATCTACCTGAATGATGCAGCACAATAAAACCTCAGTATAGATGCTGGCTGAGAAACAACTAGAGGCTGGCATGAACTGTCGCACCAAAACTTTTCAACCTAAAACACAGAAGTGAGTGATTACACTCACTGAGAGCAAAAAGAAGAAGAAAAGTTCAGCAGCCAGATGGAGTGGTGGACATGGACTGAAACTGCATGTGATGAAAGTCTTGTGACTGGACTGCAATGATTACAGTATTGGATCAAATGGAACAAAGTGTTAGCAGTATGGGGCACCTGTCTGGGCAAGACACGAGTGGTGATTTGAAGCAGAATGAAGCAGCTGTTGTTTCCTCTCCTGCAGCATGTCGGCCAACAGCTGTTGTAATTGGCCCTTGAGATTTTTTTTAAACTATTTTTTTAATCAGGCAAATCACATTAAGATAACAAATTTCCATTTCAAAAGAGGTCTGGGCATCAAGGTAGTGTAAATACATGTTTATGGGCTGTGGGAGGGAACTGGAGTACACGGGAAGAAACCCATGCAAACACGAGAAGAACATGCAAACTCCTCACAGAAAGACCCCAGGTCCAATCCAAGGATTAAACCCAGGATTTTCTTGCGGTATAGCGACTAAATTGTGCTGCCAGTAAATCAGCTTTGGATTAATGCCAAGTTGATACCACTCAATTTCTGTTAGGCGAAAACATTAGGATACCTTGTTGACCACAGGAGGACCTCAGTACCATGCAAGCAGTTTAAAGATGAATGTATGAGTGGTCAGGTAGTGAATTGTTGAAAAACTGCACCAAGGTGCAGTCTCAGGAAGGACGAGCATCAATCTCTGCTCTAGTGTGAATGGCAGCCTAAACTAGGACTGTGAACCTGTAGACCAACTGATGCCAGTCATCGAACTACGCTATGGGGTGACACAGGAAGTCCAGTGCCTGTGTCTGGATGATAAATGCAGATGTTTTGAGGTTCTATATTGCCTGGTGTTCAGCACAACAGCCTTTCGATGGTGGTCTACCTTGGGCACCCAGAACCTTCACAATGTATGTGGATGACCAGTGGTTTGAGCATCTTGCCACGTTGAGCTCTGAATGCCCTAAACCAATGGTTCCTTACCCTGGTCCGTGAGGAACACCATCCTGAATGTTTTAGTTGTTCAGTGGTTCAGTGGTTTAATTACTTCCTTAAGTTCGACAGAAGCCCGTTAATTCAAATCAGGTGTGTTGGAGCAGAGGAACAATTAAAACAAGCAGGGTGGTGTTCCTCAGTAGTGGGAGTGGTGGCGCAGAGGTTAAGAAGGTGCGCTTGTGATCAGAAGATCGACGGTTCAAGCCCCGGTACCGACAACATCAAGAATGTGGGTGGGATAAGTAAAGCAGTCACACCCTCCACCCTCATCTGCCCCACTCTGGGCCCTTGAGCAAGGCCCTTAACCCACAACATCTGCTCCCCCGGGCACCCTAGATAGCAGCTCTCTGCTCCACAGAGAGGGCTGTGGTAGCTCGGTGGTCTGTGGTTGTGTCAGGAAGGGCATCCGGCATAAAAACAATTGCCAAGTCTTCGTGCGACTAGTTCGCTGTGGTGCCCCCTGACGAAGGGAGAAGCCGGAAAAAAAAAAGGGTGGCGTTCCTCAGGGACCAGGGTTGGGAACCATTGCTCTAAACCAACAGTGTGGCACCTATGAAAAGCCAAGAGCTGAAATGGCTGTCTACTGTGCCTAAGATGATTCTTCTGTGTGATGGCCTTCAACTTCACTGTTATGGCTAATTCCTGGATGCTCGGGGAACTGCCTGATAACACATTAACGCCACTTGTGATGCAACCATTTAGTGCTCTCTGGTGCCAGATGACATTCTCACTGTTGGTCTGCATGTGTACCAGACTGCATCCAGATACTTTTTTGTGAGTGCCTTATTCTTGCTCAAACAGGCCACTACCCAATTAAAAGATCTCAAGGTTCAATTGCTTCCTGACCGACCAACAGTTCAAATTTCCAAAATTTCAACTTGAAAAGTCAAGAAAGTTCTCTATATTTTCCACTTTGATGGCTCTGATCAGCCTCTGGTTGTTGTTGAGCAAGAGAAAAACAAAACCTTGTTTGTGTTTAGGCTTGGCATCTTCAGACCTCTGCTCTGCCTCAAGTGTCCCGTTATCTGATCTTATAACAGTTTGGCTTTGGCATTGTCACACTGGAAGATCAACAAACTTCTGGTTGCATATCCCCCCTCCCCTGCCATCCCTGCTCATCACTCCTCAGTGATTCTCATCACTATGAGTTTCATGATCACAGTTTTGCTGTGATATTAACTTATCACATAGTTGCATTGTCTCTGTATTATGATATTAGACAGGGAAACATGAACAAAGCTCTTTTACATTTGTTGTATGTCAATAGTTGGGGGGGCTTTTTGGTGGGGCTTTTTGTCTATATGACATCGCTGCATCTGGAAATGCACATTCAAATTATATTTAATTATCAGCATTTCATAAAGTCTGTTGTCCTTGTTCCAGTAAGAAAGCAACATTCAAATCAACTTGACCAGTTTTACACAAATGGTGAAGAATAGTTGTTCGAATATGTTGGTCAAATGCTTTATATAGGATCTAAATATCTTGTTTTGTAAAGTAAAAAAAATAAAAAATGAATCTTATAGGAGTGTAACAATACATTGTGGCACAAAACATTTCAGTTAATTCAATATTTTGGATCAGATTGTATTAGTTACAGCTGAGTGGCAGTTTGATGTCAAGTACTGTACTGAAGTCAATGTGTCATCTACAACCAAGAATCACGTGCCACTCCAAAAATATTAAAATGGATGTGTACGATAGTTTTATTTGTTGTTTGATTTCTTTCATGGTGCAACATTTGCCATTTGTTGGCAATGTGCATGGTGTGTCCTTCTACGTATTATTACACTCCCTTATATCTAATAATGGCTTGAACTTATGCTAAGAAAAAAATTAATAGATAAAAAACACAAGTGAGCTTCTTATAAAAGAAGAGTGTGCATTTCTATGTGTATGTAGATGTTCTTCTGTGTGAACGTCGTCGTACAGCTGCTGTGTGAAAGGTTAAATTACAGTTTTATTTCTACGCTGCTCTCCTCAGGTTGTGGTGAACGCCTTGGTGGGCGCCATCCCCTCTATCATGAATGTGCTGCTGGTGTGTCTCATCTTCTGGCTCATCTTCAGCATCATGGGTGTCAACCTGTTTGCTGGAAAGTATTATTACTGCTTCAATGAGACGGCGGAAGAGTACTTTGAGCCGGACGAAGTGAACAACAGAACGGAGTGCTTTGCGCTCATTAATGCAAATTTCACTGAAGTCAGATGGAAAAACGTTAAGATCAATTTTGACAATGTGGGTGCTGGGTATCTGGCTCTCTTGCAAGTGGTAAGGCACTTTTTGTTGCATCATTTTCCTCTTTTTGCTACTGGCAAACCTATTGTCTTACGCTGTGATTGTCTGCTTCACAGGCAACATTCAAAGGCTGGATGGATATTATGTACGCAGCTATAGACTCTAGAAAGGTAGGCCTTTACAGCTTTAATTTCTGATATTCAGGTCTTTGCTTAGTTTGCATTTTGATGTGTCTATGTTGTCATTTTACAGGTGGAAGACCAGCCCGTCTATGAGGACAATCTTTATATGTACATCTACTTTGTCATATTCATCATCTTTGGCTCATTCTTCACCTTAAACCTCTTTATTGGTGTCATCATTGATAACTTCAACCAACAGAAGAAAAAGATAAGACACATTTTCTTTGCTTTCACCTTTTCAGAAAAGCTAGTTCATATTAAAGGAATAATTTGGTATTTAGAGAGCTAGAATTGTTTTTCTTAAAGAAAGTGTGGTCAGAGTCAGAATCAGGATCAGCTTTATTGTCACTGCACAGTTAAGCGCAGTGAAATTCCATACAGCCGTCTGAAAGATGGAAGGTAGTGTACAGGGGCTGCAGCTTCCAAGAAGCGCTGCCATTATTGCTTAGACAAGGGGAAGAAAAGAGGAGGAGGAGAGAGGTATAAAAATATATATCTCATACCGTGTCCTACAGGGCACAGTTTAATCCATTAAAAAAGCTACCACAGCAAAGCAACATAAATAATACATATACGTGTGGAGTGGGGGTCCCAGCTTGACCGCCAGGTGAGCGACGCAGCCCTTTGGCGCCTTCACATTTCCTAGGTTCCTGCACCAGGGGAAGTGAGGGAGGCCAGTGGAAGCATTGAGTTTGAGGGAAGATCGTAGCACAGCACAGTCCAGAGCCAACCCCAGCCATAGTCCTGATAAGATGTGTTTGTTTATCAGCCATCTCGGTTGAGCTCTGTCACTTGTCCACAACTTTGGGGAAGGGAAGGGGTAGGGAGGAGGCTAGAGCGTCTTTGTTTCCATAACATCCAAGGAGGAATTGAGATAGTCCACCTTCCAAGACTAGGCCCAGATTGAGATGTTAGCATTGTTTTGGTCAGGCCGAATTCGTAAATTTTCGACGAGTATCAGTACCACCTCTGTGAAAATTACACTTTAGAAATACTGTATATGATTTATATATTTGGAGATTGTAACCAAATTGTTTATTTCTCTTTACTTTGGAGGTCAGGATATTTTCATGACAGAAGAACAAAAGAAATATTACAACGCCATGAAAAAACTAGGGTCAAAGAAACCACAGAAACCAATACCAAGGCCTCAGGTAAACATCCCAACAATCTTGGTAAGCTTATAATTTAGCTGTCTTAAAGATTGAAGAATGACCTAAAACATGATTTTATTTTTCCCAGAATAAGATCCAGGGCATGGTGTTTGACTTTGTGACGCAGCAGGTATTCGACATCTCCATCATGATCCTCATCTGCCTTAACATGGTGACAATGATGGTGGAAACAGACGATCAGTCAGATGACACAGAGGTTGTGCTTTACTGGGTCAACTTCGTATTCATTGTGGTTTTCACCACCGAGTTTTTACTCAAGCTGTTTGCGCTGCGTCACTACTACTTCACCAACGGCTGGAACATCTTTGATGTGGTTGTGGTCATCCTTTCAGTTGTGGGCAAGTATTAATTTTTCTTTTTATGGACCGAAAAGTATGTGGCGTTTTAGTTCAGATATTCTTACAAAGAATATCATGAAGGTCCAGAGGAACACTCAACCAAGAATATAAACAAAACTAAACAAAAAATATATCTGAATCAATCAAACCTGTAAAGTTTTTTCTAGGTTGGAGGTACAGTAGTCCCTCGTTTATTGTGGTGGATCTGTACCCTGAAGCCCCGTGATAAGTGGAAGGAAAAAAAGTGAAGTAGGAATAGTAGTACAAGGCGAAAGTAGTTTTTTTGTATGTATGTATATATATATATATATATATATGTATATATACATATGT
>JARVJN010001723.1:30233264-30246281 GCA_031763805.1 Argolebias nigripinnis
AGGTATGTTGTGTTTCCGGAAAATAGCACAGAGTGGCAGTAGGTATAAGGAGAATAGGAGAGGACCCAGGATGGACCCCTGCGGAACCCTCCATTTAAGTACTGCCACTGCAGAACTAAAATCGTTGATGGACAAACAAAAGGATCCGTCAGAGAGGTAGGATCTGAGCCAATTGAGGTACTAATGTACAGTACAGATGTCTGTCCTCCTTGGCAACATGTTAACACACACCTCCAGAGCTCCAGAGCAGAAAACAGCAAATCTACTTGGTTTGCAGTGGGTCACACAGACGATGATCATGTAATCAATACATCTGATCAGCAGCACTTGGATGATATTTTCTTACATTTTACAGAATCAGTAAGAGGGAACTTAGTTTTTCTTACACAGCATTTCCATTTTGTGTGTTTTTGTATTCTTGAGGTTAAATTTGAACCTGGTAAAGACCATATAATTTTTTTTATATCCTCAAGTAAAAGCCTAGAAATAAGAGAGTGGATCCCCCCACTCCATGATTGTAAATAAAGCTTTTCTACTTCCTGAGAAACATAAGAAACAACAGATACAATCCTAAAGTATTTACATGTCATATATATTTTGAGCTAATTAAAAAAAAATCTTTATATGGTTTGTGAGATTTTTCTTTTGCTGATTTATGAGCCCAAACAGCCTGACTGGTGGGAAGTTCCAAGGAATTGAACTTTTTTAAAGATGTGACCATAAATCTATGTCACATGCTGGTTAATGAGGTCGCACGTGAGTTCCTCGAGTTCAACAGGAATCATCTGACACTCACATGCATTTAAGTGTGAATTGGTGTTAAATTGATGTTACAAAACTGAATGAAAAAGAACTCTATTTTATTTAAAATACTTTGTGCACACACACACACACAGACACACAAAGTTGCTTTCATTTTCTGTAATCTGACAACTCAGTTCTCCAGTTAACGACAGCAACTTCTCTGCCACCTTCCTCATAGTCAGTTCTTTAGGTTTTCATTTCAATACCTACTACCCTTTTCTGAAGCAAATCATTTAGTAGCTCAATTAGAAAGCAAGGGACATGAAAACACAACTCAACATAAAGATATGCTTGCAAATAATCTATGAGGTTATTTTGCAGGTTGTCATGGCATAAACTCTTACCAGTCTATTAAAGCTTAGCGCTCTTGAGAGGTATTCACTGTCATAGAATACGATGGTTACCGTATTTTCCGGTGTACAAGTTGCTTCTTTTTTTTTTGTGCATAGATTTGTCAGTCCTGCGACTTATACGCCAAAGCGACTTATATGATTTTTTTTCTCCATATTCATAATTTATGACTGACTCTTTAAATTTCTAAGAACTGCATTAGCGAGTCCTCCCATGCGCACTCGCTTCACTCTGCTGATGCAGGCGGAGGAACGCTGGAGAGCTAGCAGCTTCGGCCGCAATGGATGGATGGCGCTGCCCAGGTGAAAGCTGTTTTGACCATTAAAGTGCATTTAAAAGTTAAACTGAGACACAGCTTTGCTAGAATGTCGAGCAAATAAATAATTGTTTTTAAGTGTTAATCTTGTTAATTTTCTAAGAACTGCAACAGCAAGTCCTCCTGTGCGCACTCGCTTCCCTCAGCTGGCGCAGGTGGAGGAATGCTGGAGAGCTAGTGGCCCCAGCCATGTTAGATGGATGGATGGATGGCACTGCGTCACCCAGGTGAAACAAAGCTGTTTTGACCATTAAATAAACACATAATAAACGCAATGGGTCAGCGGTGACGCATAATAAATGCAACTTATACGCCAACGCGACTTATATATGTTAATTTCCTCTTCATGATGCTTTTTTTGACTGATGTGACTTATACTCCGTAACGACATATATGCCAGAAAATATGATATATTGTTTTATTCACATTTTGGCCCAAAAAAAAAAACACAAGTTAAAGAAACATCAAAGTATATGGCCCATAATTACAGAAGGCTGTTGATGTCACAGATTGGGCAGGGTGCTCTTCCTCTAATTCCTCTTCTAAAACAGAGGATAGCACACTTCATCGTTAAAGTCCTCACTGTTTGACTCGGACCGTTTTTCTTCATCATCTCTGCCTTTGAGCTTCTCTCTGAGAAGGTTCTTACTCCATGGCTCCAACTCTCACTTTAAAAAGAAGTTGCAGCTTCATGTTCAAAAATAACCTCATCGTTTTAACTCAAACACACTAAAACTGACAAAAAAATTAAGTTCAGTTTATTTATACAGGTTACAACGTTTTCGAGTTACGACGTTTCTTGGCTACGTCACGCATCTCGTAAAAAATACTTTTTTTTTTGAAAAGCCAGTTCCGGTTGTACTTCCTGTTTGACGGTAGACGTAGCAGTAGCTTGACGCAGCGGAAAAACACAGAGAGAGACACAGAGAGCGACCCGCTATGACACCAAGTCACAACAGAAGTTATCTCAAGGCACTGAGCAGAAACATTCACGTACATTATAAATGCCAATTAGAAAAGTTTTCAATCTAACAAAGGAAGGAAGCAGATTGCGTTGAGTCTTCATTTCGTCACAGTCTCCCACCCTGAGCAAGCGCAAAGACAACAGTGGAAAGTAAAAACTCCCTCATGAGGACGAAACCTCCAGCAGAACCAGGCTCAGGGCAAGTGGCCATCTGCTTTGACTGGCAGGGTTTGAGAGGAACAGGAAGGAGAAATGGACACGAAATGGCAGGTCCATTAAATGACACAACACCTTAACTGTGAAATCCAAACATGCTACATATCACAAATCTTTCAAATCTAATAGTAATTACCCACTCCCACTGTCGCCGTGAATCTATCGCCACCCAAACTTCCTTCAACTTCCGTGCCTTTTTCTTTTTCTTCTTGTAGATTTTTTTGGTGCTTGATAAAAAAAAATTGGGCTCAGTCAAGAAAGGATGTAGGGGGTTGTTTGTTTGTTTGTTTGTTTGTTTGGCGGGGGTGAAAGCAGATGGGGGATGAGGGTGTTTTCTCTGTGAGACCACCCGACTTTGCAGCTGCCACCAACTTTGCACAATAGAAATTTGGAGGTCCTGCATGATGGAATCCCTAGCGTGACGTCACACCCCATTTATGGAAGCAAAGGGGCTGTTTCCAAATCCGTGACAGAAACAGCTTGAAATTGTCACAAAACTATCTTGTTATAGCAAGCCTGTCACGATAACACATTTTGCTTGGCGATTGTCTCAGAAATTATTGCGATAAACAGTATTGTTTGAAATTTGACAAGAATAAGTCATTCTTGTCAAATTTAAGAAGAAATGTTGGTTAATTTTTTGTAACCACTGGATGGCAGTATGAGACTGTTTGAACCGAAGGATGGCTAGTGAGGGAGTGAGCAGCATGTCTCTTTAAGAAAAATGGGAGGGAGGCCCCTTGACGTGACATGGGGTGTCTCTCCTTCCTTTCTTCTGTTCTCAAAATGGCAGATGCTCAATGTGGTTTGAGCTCTTTAGCATAACCTTTTTCACACAAAGCTTTTAATAAAAAAAATCAGTAAACAAGTTCTCAGCTTCTTTTTTGCAGAGAAAAACAACTTTAGACGAAAGCACGGGTTTCAACTGTGAATTTTGGAGCGTCGATGAGACAGATGTTTATTCTCGAGGTCGGCCAGTTCGCTTAGCTCATAGCTTAGCTGCTTTTAACGATCCAAAAAGGCAATTTTGGATGGTTAAAACAGATTTTAAAGGAAAAAAGAGAAAGGGAGGGGTCAGTGAAAAGCACCGGAGTTGAGCCTTTTTTTCATCCAGTGTCTTTAGTAGAAAGAGAGACATGAAGAAACAATAAAGCCTATAAATAAAAATGAGGTAGATCATTTTCATCTATCATGCGATTAATTGATTTATTGTTTATTGTGACAGGCCTAATATCCAATTAATTACTTTTTAACGTTTGCCACAGAACAGAGGTATTTATTTGTTGTATATTTCACTGAATATGTATAAAAATGGTGGGTGCTGGATTTTAAACGCTAAATCAGGTAAAATTTCCAACAAGATGTTTTCCAAAAGCATTGAACAGTGAAACTCTTTATAGACCAACTGATGGAGTCTTAAGCAGTTACCTTTCTGCAGAACACTGGAGCTGCAGTTCTCATCATGACACATTCCTGTAGTCAAAAACTCTTCGGCTAAAGAGTCTCCATTTTCTTAAAAGAAAAAAAAAAAAAAAAAGACCGGACAGAACATTAGTTTTCTGGTTGTTTTCACATGCAGGTCTTGTTATGTTTAAGGAAAAAAGTTGAGAATGACAGCCGTGCGTCCTCACTCTGAGTGGTGTTGGGTATTCGGTCCACCTCTAGGATGAAGTCGTCTTTGAAGAAGATGTAGCCAACGATGGAGAACAGGTAGACCAAAATGAGAGCTAGAACAGCCGTCAGCACGATGGAGCGTCCGTTTCTAGTCACACTCTTGATTACGTTCAGCAACGTCTCCTCTCTGTACACCAAGTCAAACAGCTGTCGAAACATCACACACATTACAAAGGTGCAGAAAGAAAGAACAAATTATTTGACAATGACATTGTAGGATTGCGTATCGCTGGTCTTTGGCCAATAACATCTCGATACACTGCCACCCATCCTTTACATTAAGAGCAACGAAACCAGCAAAACACACAATGTAGGTTTTGATTTAGCACAATGTGATTTGACACAATAAAACAAGACGAAGCAAGTCAATTAGACCAGTCATTTATGGGCAATGAATAAACGACTTTTCACCAACAAGCCATGTCTCATAATTCCTTGCACTTTTATAACAGCTGGCTTACGATGATCAAAACAATGAAGCATAGTGCAAAATAAAACCATGCCAGGCAACAGATGTGTTGAATACTCTTTAAGTAAATCAAAAAGAGTAGCAAAATGATTTTTCTGTAATAATTATAACTTGCCGCCACAAAAAACAGGTGATCATGTAATTGTCTCTGTGTTGGTTTGTCTGTTGGCAACATATTTCACTGACCACTGGACAGATTTTAAAAGAATCTCAGAAAGTAATTATTGGATGGGCAATAACAACTGGTTAATTTTACCAATTCAAGATGGCTCCTACAGTTAATCCATCATAGCAAACAAAAAGGACTAGAATTTATAGATATTGAGCTAAAATCTGTTGTACAGTAGTTTTAACTGGCAGATCATCAACACAACCTTCAAATCTGATCACAGAAAAACTCCATTTAAAACTTTGGCATGCATTGCACATTACTTGAAAGAATGCTTCAAGGGTTCAAGGTTCTTTATTTGTCATACATGTGGTACATGTGGTGGAATGAAACTGTGTACACAGGGTCCCAATAACATCCAACAAAAGTACACGAATGTAGAAGAAACACAGTAATAAGATCTAAGATATGAACTAAGAAAAACGTTAACAAAAAATACACTAAGCACTAGCAGCATAAAAACTATACGCCAAACAGCAGCATGAACATGAGCCTCAGGGTAGAAGCTGTTCCTCAGTCTAGTAGTGGTTCTACACTTAATGCTTCTTAAACGCCAATGTGTGTGTGTGCTGGATGAGTGGGGTCCTCCATGATGCAAGTGGCCCTCTTCCTGCACCTGGAGGTGTAGATGTCTGTGATGGCGGGAAGGCTGACTCCAACAGACTTGCCAAGTCTTGCTAAGTAAGAATGCTACTTTTTATAATTATTTTACAAATGAGATAACGTGTCAGAACATTTAGTAGAAAATCAGAATAGTGAATATTCAATGCATATTTAGTAATTTTCAGTACACTGTGTGTTGACCAACCCTACCAAACATACTTCAAGGTTTGTCTTTAGGAATAGTTGATTTACATGACGCTGCTGATTATATCATACTGCTGATTATTTCATGCTGCTGTATTAATTTGTACCTATCTGCTCACCGCAGACTCTTGTTCGGGCTGCTTGTTTTCCATTATTAGTGTTTAGCATACATCTTAGATCTTTTAGCGTACCATTTGGTGTTTGTTTAGCGTTTATCTTAGTATATCTAAGATCCTTATTTACTGTTTCGTTTTACACTTTATATTTTTGCTACTGTTGGGTGTAACTGGGATCCTGACTCTGAGTACATAATTTTGTTCCACCTCATGTACCACATGCGACGCGAATGACAATAAAATTGACTTGAACTTGATGATCAGTGTGAAGCAAACTGTGCTGTTTTACTGAGAAAGAAATACCAGTACACAGCAGTACCAGAGGAAGTAACATTGTACATAAAAAAGTACACAGCGTGCTTACAGACTTCATCTAATGAATAAAAGGATCTGATAATACCAGTATTTAATACTTAAAAAAATTATGCATCTCGATTTTAATTCCAAAATTGTATTCAATAATGGTTGCTCTACTTGTGCATGTTCAATAATCAGTGCACGTCCATTAATCTCCACAGCTCTAATAAATATAAAATGTTGATTTAGATTCTTTGCCCAATATTCCTTTTCCTGGCTCACCCTACTTGTTTTGAAACGGTAATGTTGCATTTAGGAGCTGTGAAACTGTCATCTTCAATATGACAAGAATAAAGCAACTTTTTGGCACCTGCACACAGCGCTTAACACTTAAAAAAACAAAGACAACTACATTTCATCACCAAATAAATCAAAGTTTGCTTTCTTGGAATGATACGACTGAGCACACATTGCGAAAAGATTCACGTTCTAATACAGAATTGGTTTAGTTCACATTTCATCTCCTAAAGAGGGAGGCGTTGGTTGCATATTAAATAGGATGAATTTATAGCATGTGCATACTGTATGCATTATATGTTTGTCTCACCAACAAACTGTAGAAAAACACATGGCCAAACACCCCCAGGCAGCAGATGATCAGGTAGATGAGATGATAGAGGAACTCAAAGTCCATCACCATGGCTTTATATCCTCTCGTGAAGGTCCCTCGGTTTCCAACAAAACTGATTAGGAAGATAATTTTATTGCAAACCTGGAAGATAAAATGCCAAGTATTTAGTAATGCAGGATGGACCAATAACTATTTTAGGTTTCTTCAGACAAAAAACGTTAACATCTAAAAGGTTGTGGCAAATGTTCAGCTTAATGAGGACACAGAGATGTATTCGCTCTTGTGAACAACCTGTAACTTAATTTCTTCCAAATGGAAAACCCGGTTTTCTGTGCTGGGTAGGGGATTAACAAAAACCAGGTTAATGCTGATAGTGGGAGTTTGTGCTTGAGAAACCAGACACTCCTCTGATGTGCATTTCTGGATTTAACTCGTTTTCTATCAGGGTTTTTGTGCTTGCTTTAAGAAAACCATATCCTGATCAAGAGTAAAACTGACCATCTAAATATGTTTGAGTTGTTTTACAGCTAAACTGTTGCCTACTACAGTAACTCGCACACTTCGTAAGTGATAAAACTGATTAAAAATGCCTAAAACACAAGGGAGAAATCTGACCAGGTCCATGTAAACTAGATTTTAGAGTAACCAGGTTACTGCAGCATGTGATAACATCTTATCTGGTTTCTTGCCTTGACCCGATTTCTCTCAATAACCTGCTTTTGTCCACACATGTAAACAAAAGAGACTAAGAGGAGACGAGACCATTAATTTTTTTTAGGTTGTGTGTTGGTGTGTGTGTGTGTGTGTGCACAGAAAATAAAATCTCTGGCGAGTGAAGAGGCGTCTCTTTAGGGTCCAGTGACGCACTTCACACCCCGTATTACAGCCAGGCTCTGCCAGGGACAGCTGCAGGGCTCAGAGGGCACCGCCACACGCAGGCGTGGCCACGGCACACTGAGTGGGCACGAGTGTTGGAGGTGAAAGGAGAAGTGGAACTGGTGAGGTGGACGTTTCTCACTACTTCAAAGTGCATAAACTTTAGCTCGTGCTCGTATTCCTCTATAGGGAAAATTACCACAGGACCACACAAGACATTTTCTCACACAGTTTGGAGAAGAAAGATTTCAACAGTTTCCACAAATAAAACACAAACTTCTTCTTATCTAACCTAGTGAGTATTTCAGATTTAGATGGGTCAGATGTTAACTTGTTCCTCTGCGAACCTAACCAAAAACTAAGTTCTGATCAAGTTTATTTAATTTCGTAACAATCAGATTTACTCAAAAGTTGTCTATTTTAAACCTACTCACATGACATAGTGTCATAGTTCACATTTTTAGAAGTGGGGTTCTGTGAAAGGGCTATAAACAATTACAATTTTACCTGTTGTAGATAGCACTTTGTTTCTCCAAACTCAGGCCATTTAGAGTTTAATTCTGACAAGCAGGGCTAAAACCAAACAACAGTTGTCCTAAAACAACTCCAGTCTCAACACAGTTACTGCAGTTCATGCTATAATCATTAAATGCCATCCGTTTTGAATCAAACAAATATTTACTGGGAATAAAAAAGAATAATTGAATAAAACTTTAGTCTAATTTACAGAAAATGGAAATTCATTTTCAGAATCTGACCAGTCTAAAATTAAACATATCTATAAAAATCTCAGAATAAAGTGCAGAGTATAAACAAATAGGCATATACTAGTATACAGTATATATACCGGTACACACATGCACTTTCATTCATAAAGATAACATGAATTACCAAACATTTGCATATGCCTACATTAATTAAAAAAAAATATTTTGGCTTTAAAATCCTTATTTTTTTGGGGGGGGAAACGTGAAACTATGGCTATTTGCAAACACAAAAAGCAGCAGCAACTAGCTGTAGCAGGTCTAGTCCAGTCTGGGGCACTTCAGGTAGGTATATTAAAAATAATTTTACCAAAACAACTGCAATGCAAAATTAATATGGGTGTAAAGGTTTAAGAGCATTTGAATGAATTACTGTAAAATATTTTGAGACTGAAGTTGTTTTAAGAAAAAAACAGCTCACGTTGGTTTCAGGTCCGACTCAGACCGGTGGTCTGAATTAAAACTTTTCTCCAAATTGAGGTCATTCAGACAGCCATCTACAACAGGTAAGATATTGATTGTGCATAATATTTCCACATAAATCTAATTCAAAAGATGAGAATTATCCTTTTAGATCCACTGTGGGTAATTAAGGTAACGTGACCCTGTTAGCTGAAATAACTCACATTGAAAGCTCCCAGAAGGAAGAGTGTGGGCTCCAGGCCCACAGAGAAGATAAGGCGAAGGATCGTGACAATGACCAGGGCCTGGAAGCCCAGCGGTTGGGGCATGAGCACAACGATGACCAGCGTTGCAAAGACTCCCATCCAAAGCAGAGCCGACACGTGGGGCTCTAGAATTCCTGCTGAAAATAAATGCAAATGACACAAACATGGGCAACACATGGTCAAGCCATGAGAAACACCTGCCAAAGCAACCACAGATTTGACTTGGAAATATTACAATCATTGGTTCTGTATAAAATATATAACACTATTGTTTTGTTTTAAAAGTAACGTTGATTATAAGAGGTCAACAGGCTTCCTCTAACAGCTTCCTCATCAGCATGACTGATGTCAAAGAGAGTGACTTCCATAACTTGAAGGATTACAGTACCCTGATGCATGCTCAATAATCCAGGTAGAAAATCTAAAAAAGCAGACTTAGCTTTTTTTTTTAGATAACTTGAAGGAGTGTATGACACAGTTTTGCTGTGAGCGAGTGTGTATGTGTGCGCTCCATACTTCAGAGAGAGAGACAAACTAATGCCCCCCTTGATCCCTAGATAAATCCAGGATTAGAGCCCGAGTCATGGGTTTCATTTAACATGTCACTCACGCTAAAATCTTCATGTGATCGGCCTGAAAGCAAGGACCCACCTAACCTGCTGCTTTTGAAAATTCTGCTCAGCTTCTAACTGCGCCACCGGCACAAAGTCACACTCGATCATTAAATGAGAGAAAGCAAGCAAACCAGGCAAGAATGACAAACATGAATAAAAATACTAGAAGCATGAAGGCGAAACAGAGGAGGGGTGCCCTGCGTGTTTTGCTCGCTCCGTTTTCTTCTTTCATTTTCTGCCTCAAGTTTTCTCTACTGTTCAGTGGAGATCACATGACAGGTGCCACTTACATAACAGCCTCTAAAAATACCGCAGCTGAAAAATTCATGAGGAGGGAGCGGCTCCTGTAATGTCGGAGACTGAAAGGAGGATGCTTAGCTCTTTTACTAGTGCTTCAGGTTTAACTGTGTGCCACTGTTGGGGCAAACAATTGGAGAAACGTGCCGAGTCTGAGCGTGAGCGCGTGCTGGGTGTGTGTCATGTTAAACCAAAAGCAGCTCATCAAAAGGCAGTCAGTCGTGCATGGAGTCAGAACACACTGACCCAGATCTCCTGCTCTTATAACCTTTATTCAAAAGCCCCGAGCAGAGGAGGGAGATCACAGAGAGTGTGCGTGCGTGTGTGTTGTTGGGTGAGAACGAGACGAGACGGGGGTCAGAAGCCATAAAAGAGCCCGTCGCAGCAGGTCAAAGGTATGCTGGAGTCTCACGTGATGTCTTGCAGACAGAACACGTTCCAGAGCGCAGAGGTTTTATTTACATGTTCATATTGTTTGAGAGACAACAACAAAAAGAGCTTTTAGTTTTTATTTTAGACTGACTTTTTGTGACTGCATTTCTCAGAAGAAATACTAAAAGAGTAACAGCAAAACAGTGGAAACTGGAGAATAATAGAATTGTGCTGAAGCTTTAAATAAAGAGATTGTTTTTTTTACTTCAAGTTGGTCTTTTAGATACAGAGTTATTTCAATGTTAATGTTTTTATAGTTGTTGTTTATGTTTCCACATAACAAATAAAACGTTCCCTCAGGACAAGTGACATCTAAAAACCTTTTTTTTAAATAATAAATCAAATGTATATATACTAAAACTTTTACTAATTGACTTTTGTGCATGTGAATGTTTCTGTTCAGTGCCCTGAGACAACTTCTGTTGTGATTTGGTGCAATATAAATCAACTTACTTAAGCTGAATATTAGGCAGAGCAGTTCTGAGTTCAAGCCCTGTTCACAACATGTGGCATGGAGGCTGCATAGCTGCAGAAAGAAAAGCTCGGCAGAGAGTGGTGAAGGCTGCACAGAAGTCTGTTGGAGTCAGTCTCCCCACCATCACAGACATCTACACCTCTAGTTGCAGGAATTGGGCCACCTGCATCATGAAGGACCCCACTCACCCAGCACAAACACTTTTTGCCCCGCTCCTCTCAGGAAGGAGGTTGAGGAGCATTAAGTGTAGAACCACTAGACTGAGGGACAGCTTCTACCCTGAGGCTGTTAGACTCATGAACATCTAATCAGGATAACCACTGAAAAATCACATCATGTTGCTGTGTTCATTCGTGTTCATCTGCTCACACAGACTCATGTTCGTGCTGCTGTTTGGCATATTGTTTTTATGCTATTAGTGCTTAATGTATATTTAGTTGATGTTTTTCTTAGTTCATAGTATTAGTTCATATTTTAGATGTTATTACTGTTTTTCTTTTACATTTATTGTTGGATGTAACTGGTACCCTGTGTACATAATTTTGTTCCACCACATGTATAACATGTGGCGCGAACAACAATAAAGAATATCTGAATCTGACTCTAAATGGCGTTTTGTAAATACGATAAGTTTTTATTGTTTCAGCCTGGTGTTTACATGAAAACTGAGTTTTAAGGGCCCCAAAATAGTATTTTGTTTTAAAAACCTGGTTGAACAAAGAAAAGCTTTCTTTAGCTCTGTGTTATTTGGATGGACACACCTCCTAGTCAAGGCTCACTGTCCTACACATATCTAGTCTTATAGTTCAATGTGACAAAAAACAGAAGTTCCACTTTTAATACAATTCAATTCATTTCAGTTTATTTATATTGTGCCAAGTCACAACAGAAGTCATCTCAGGGCGCTGAACAAATACATCCATATACATAAAAATTAAATTATTAACATTAGGTATTTCTCTAAGGTAGGGTAGGGTAGGGCAGCCTTGTGTTCACAAAAAAAATTGACTTTTGTTCTTGTATTGACCTTTTTACAATAACTAATGTACATGCTCAAAATTAATATTTTGCAATGCACTGTGGTTTACATACATTCATGCCTGGTTTGATTAAAAACACAGTCTAAAGAGTGTTCATATCTACTGTACCTGAACAGTGCCTACCTATCAACCTTTCAGCTGTGCTCTGCAGTTATTCTGAAACCTGGCAAACTTACACATGAAGGACATTTGGCTACAACCATGTAAAATACTAATAAAACAAATTTATAAATTGCATATAAAAGTCAATAGAAAGCAGGTGTAAAAAAGTGAAAAACTAAAGCTGAAGGCCAACCTTGAATAATTGCAGTAGCCATGAATGCATTTGTGGTGTGGTGCCCGATTTTAAGCTTGCACATTAGTAACCATAATAAGGTCAATTTACCATCCTTGCCTTTCTCTTCTTATTGTGTTTAAAGCATGTATCCAGCCTGCAAACATACAAGTATTCTTTATGCCATGTTTCCTGTTTTTACAGGCCTGGCATAGTTAGCTACAGCATTTTAGGTCATTTTCTATATTTCTGTGTAAATGAAAACATTTATGGAAATGCTGCTGTATTTGTGAGGATATTTTTTTATAAACAAAAAATAAATAAATAAAAAAGGGTTGCCTTACAGATAGGTAATTCACTCGGTACAACACATGAAGTATGGGATAGCTCCTGTGAGTCCTGGCTAACGATGTGATGACAAAAAGTGACAGGTCCCGCCTGCACTAAATATAAGTTCGTCATCACTGTCATTTCTCAGTTCCTACACTCTTCATCTAGCTAAGAACACCTGTTCAAGTCAAGTTAATTTGCTACAACTAGTTAATTCTGCGACTTGCAAAGGCTGAACAAAATAAGATTAACTGCTCTTGCTGAACTCAGTCATTGCTGCCTGCTGGTAGTGTGGATTATATGAAGGGGTTAACCAAAAATTAAAAGGATGCTGCTCAGTTTCAGTTTTGACTGGCTCTCCATCAGGGAAACAAGGATGTGCTGGACATTGGCCTTGACATTTCAAGGTCAAATCGAGGTTCTTTATTGTCAT
>JARVJN010001723.1:30418769-30433784 GCA_031763805.1 Argolebias nigripinnis
CGGGTCTGTGGGTCCCCACATCCACTATTGAACATTCTTATGGAGAAATCTTATAGTGACAAGCTGCTCACACAGGTGTTAAGATTCAGGTGTTTATCAGATACACACTCAGTTGGGTTGTGGTGGCTACTAAATACTTTTTTTTCAAATTTATTCATTTTAAAATACAACACAAAACAATCCCACACATTTAGCTCATACAACTTATAAATAAAATGAAGGGTAGCAGAAGGAAGAAAAAAATCTTATTATATCTGCCCCTTCTTTCAAATAATCAAATCAAACAACAATCATCTGCAAGTAACTGAACAAAAAAAGAACAATGTAACCTTAATTATCGAACTACAATTCAACATACATAACAGTATTTCATATATATTTTTGCAATAGTTCAGTTTTAATTATTTTCTTAAATGTAATCATTGTTTTTGCCTTTTTTTTACTTCAGCCTCCAAACCATGCACAGTCCAATTCCCTGGATTGAGGTTGACCGACCCTTCAAATGGTTCTATATTTTGGTTTAACAAATATTTCTGTTCCCTTGAGATTATAATTGCTTTGTCATTTTTTAAAATATATTTGTATATTCAAAGGTAGTTCATTTTTATGAGCTCTATACATAACTGACAAAATATTATAATCCACTAAATCATGGAACTTCAATAATTTCAGTTGATGAAATAATGTGCTAGATGGGTGACAGTAATGCTTTGTAGTGATTATTCTTATAGTTTCGTCACTCAAATCTTAACCCAAGCACCTAATTTGTTATAATAATTATGTGATTGTGATTATAATTGTTATATTATTTAAAAAAAATATGGTGTTTTTATTTGACAATGCTTCTACACAGACATAATGAGAAAAAAGTCAATAGTAATCGTGTCAATGTTTGCGCTCTGTGAGCAGTTATTGACTTTAATTAGATGTCAGGGTTGCAGTTGAAGTGATGAGACGTGGAGCCAATATTTCATAATTTATACAGCGACGTGTGACATCCCCATTAAGTTTCACAAAGTTCAGTTAGATTGTTGTTGTTGTTTTACTGCTAAAGCTAATAAACAGAACTGCTGTTAGCATAGCTCACGGAGAAGGTGGCAGGTCAAAGCAAAACAGTTTTGGTGTGCATTTTAAAAAATCTAATTCTTATCTGTGTATTTAAGGAACACAAGAATAAATGTTAAACATTAAAGCTGCCGAATGTGCTGCAACTCACAGGAAACTGTTAAAAACAACAAACGCTCACCATGTTGACTGCACGCGCACGAGAAATGCACGTTAGTGACGTTCAACGAACAAAGGACTGAGGGCTTTTCAACACCTTCAGACTTTTAAAGTTGCTGAAATCAAACTTTTTCTGTTTGCAAAGCATATATTTGATTTAGCAAAGTGTTAATATCTGTTAAAAAAATCTCATCTGTACGTAAACATGTCAGTTGTCAAGGGCATCATGTGAAGGATGAAGGTTTGCTGTGTTTTTTTAATACAAACTATAGACTTCTGTCTCTTTAGAAGATTAGATTTGTTTCAAACCAGAGCCTGGTCTGCACCTGAACCAAACACTGTGCCACGCTGGAGCAGCAGAACCTCAGTCTAAAACTGAGCTGCGTCTACGTCTTACCAGCTTAGTCAAACATGGCCTCCAGCTTTCTTTTTCTTTTGATTGGAGATTTATTTGTGGAAGGTCGACTTTGTCTCAGTGGAAGTTTGTCGTATGTGTCAAGGATTCACATGCACTGACAAGCAGTTGCATTCGGACCAACTGCCACAACACAGAGAGGTTAAAGCACAGCGACAAGGAACCATATGCTGCCATTTCTCCAGAAAACAGAAGTTGTCGCTGCGTCACAAGCAAAACGTTGCGTGTGTAAATAAGACGCAGATCCTCAGACGACAGGTTCTTGTCACAATCTTATCTCTTGTGCATTTTAACAGATGCACACGTCTTCGGACCGCGTCTGTGAGAGTCAAAAAGAGACGACGCGTTACATGAAATGGCATTGTCCCCGTTCTGTTGTCACGCAGCGTATTTACAGAGATAACCGAGAACATGTCCAGAGCAGAGAGAAAGGGAGAGAGGGAGTATGTCGAGTGTGGGAGGAAGGATGGAGATGCATTATGGCACAAAGAAAGAACAATGCTGTTGAATGCTCCGACAGCCTCAGCCCATCTGTCATCACATCTTATCTCCACACCGTGACACGTGTCAGTTAAAAGCTGTACTAGCACAGCAAACAAATCCTTAAACCATGTGAGCATCACTAAAACTCATCAGAGCCTGAATCTGTCCCACGCAGGAGTCAGAATGATTGAAACGGCCGGGTCACTAGTGTTGTTGTACTCCAGACTTGTCTCGGTCTCGGACATTGAGGACTCTGGATTTTATTTCAAGACCAGTCAAGACCACAACTGTGGCAGTATCACTAAATTGCCAGAATATTCCCCAGTTTATTTGTTGACATCTTTGTTTTTATTGGATGCAAAATGTACTGGTTCAAATCCAAGAGAGAACGTGACTCATTGCTAAACACATGTTGTTGTTATTGATGTCCCTTTTCATTCGCACGCGTCACTCCCAGTGTGACCAGACTGGACAGTTTACTGCCAATTGGGCGGTTTTTATTCTGATTTTGCTGGGAACTCTGGGAAGATTTTTGTTGGATTGTTGCGTCTTGCCACATGTTAAATTACCTTGGCTTGTACTGTTGTGCATTCATGTTCAAACAGTAAATATACTGTAACAATATATTAACTGGGTGGATTTTTGTGTGATGTGGTGGTTTTTAACAGATTTTTGGGCTGGAAAACCTCAACTCTATCTGGCAACACTGGAAGAAAATGAGAAGCGATTGTCTGGGCGTGGGAGAAGATGTCTGTCATATCATCAGTTATAAAATTTGCCTTTTTAAATCACAAAGAACATACTTATAACTAACGCAACTATATGGTTATCCTTGGTCTTGAGTCCAGACTTATGAAGTGTTTTGCCACTGCAGTTTTTTAAAGTTTGTGATGAAACGACTTCCAATTGAACAGTTGTGTCATTTTATTGTTGAATCACATGAAGTTAGGCCACTGAATGTTTTATTTCTTTGTTATGTAGCTTTGAAAAATTATAAAAGCTGATATATTAATTCAAAAGCAAACAAAGTTGCAGTATGTAACTTTTGTAAAAACATTTTATATTTTATTTATTTTATTTGAGGTCTTGGTCTCGGACCCTAAAAGTCTTGGTCTTGCCTCTGTCTTGGCACACTCTGGTCTTGGTCTCGGATTAGGTGGTCTTGAACACAACACTAGGGGGGTCACAACAGAACTGTTGGCACTTTTTAAACATAATCTATGATGAGTAGAGAAGCTGCCTGCGTGTGGAGGAGATGCTGATTCACTCCATTCTCCAGTTTGTTCATCACACATTTTAAAGAGCGCATCATGAACTCTTACAACGACCAGCATCCATTCAGGTCTTTACAAAGTTCCCAGACGGCTGCAGCCATTGAGTCCTTAGTGCTTCATGCCCAGCAGCGTTCAAACAGGGAACTGACGCTTTAATTCAATTCGTTGCACTCAGAGAGTAAATGTGCTTCACGGCTCTTTGTGCTGCTCAGCACATTCACTGCCCCCCCAGCGGAGAGGGTCAATGCAGAGAGGTGCAGTGAGTCAGAAAGGCCCAGGACATGAACAGCATGTATGTGACAGAACGAGCTGAACATGAGAGGAGCAGCAACGTGAAGTCACCCCCAGGTCGGTTCCTCTAAACCAAGATGCTGTAAAGGCAATCTGTTAAACATCCTTCTCCCTGCCCAACGGATCCAGTCGCCATGAAACAATCTCAGAATATGATACAACGCTTGTCAACGTGACTCAACCTTGTGGGACACACACTCACACCCACACTACAACTCATCTTGTCTTCGTCCTGCTTTCGGCTCACACCCACCAGTTTGTTCCCTGATGGAAGGGTGAGGAGGGGGGTATAGACCATTTAGCTGAAAAACTTCACAGAGGGTCTCTGTGGGTGGCAAACAACGCAGAACACGTGTCACCTCCCAACACAATGTTGGATGTGTAAAAAGGAACGCTCCTCCTGTCTGTCAGATGTTCTCTGTGTTGCGTTCTGGGCCCTTTTCCCGTTCGAGCTGCTCGTTTGCGGCGCCCCACTTGTTAAGACGGTTTTACAGCGAAGGGGAAAGAAGAGGAGAGTTTTCAGCAGCTGTAATTGACAGGTTGGTGTGTTGACCCTGGAGGGTTTTTTTTACCAGGAAAGCTTCACAGCGTCTTGAACGAGGCCGCAGAGGTGGGGGTCAAACATGCCCTGCAAGTCAACACGTGGTTTTATTTTATTTTATTTCCAAGGACCAGACAATTCGAACAAGGATGCACCCTGGCACTTATAGAGCTCACCACTGAAAAGAGCTTGGAACACACTGAAATGACTATAATTTGGTGAATTTTCTCTGTGCTTAAACTTTGTAGTGGTTATAGCTGAGAGTCGTTCACAAGACGCACTCTGAGTGTGTCGTTTTGCAACATCACATGAGGATCCTGTGTAACATGTTCAAGCTTTGACTAAAACAATAAAAACTGTCATTTCTCCACAGCCTAAAACTTTTGCATTGAAGTATTTTTTCCAAGGAATGCATATCTCTAAAGATATAAGAGGAATTAAGTTCACATTTTGCATGTCAGCGTTAGTCTTATTCATTGATTTTATTCTGAGATCACCTGATTTTTAAAGGGTTCTGTAAATAATTGTGTAAAATCCACTCTGAAGGAGGTTTGAATGAAACACCACGTCTGGGTCTGGTGTTTCATAAATTAAGCAGGCTTCTTCCCAAGTTACAAGCTTTTAAAATTCCTCAAAATTCCCTCTTTGTGTTTCCACAGCGGAGGAACAGCAACACAAAGGCAGGATTTGGGATTTATCAACTCAGTCAAGCTGGCAAAACCTCATACGACACTTTTATAGGACTTTTGTCGCACAGAATCAGAATCAGAATATCTTTATTGACGTTGCACCAAAGTACAACGGGAACATGTACGCACAGTCATCCGAAAGATGGACTAAGTGTACGAAGCTGCAGCTGGTTATCAGCGCGGCCATCTCATCCCTATCAGAATGATAATCTTAGATATGAAAAAGGAGAAGAACCATGAGGGTAGATAGTGGTATTAAAAAAAAATCTTTCACATCTTGTCTATTAGGACACAATATGAGACATAAAAAAACTCTACCAGCAAGCACATTGAAGACAAATTACATATGCATTTGAGGTCCATGCGGTGAGATTTAGTCCATGAGCCTTTGATCAGATCAGCCACAGTTCTGTGATGTTTAATCCTAGAACCAAAGTATCTTTACTGCTGAGGTTTATTACTAATTAAATTAAGTAGTGGTTACATTTCCATCAGCAGAAAAGCAAGAAGCTGTCGCTTAGGACCAGAGCAAGGAAAAAAAAAAACTTGATTAAGAGTACCGTATACAGTATTTTAAAATATGTGACCTTGTTTTTTGTGCAGGTGATCCTAACCCAGCTCCCAGGCCAGGATCTGCATATGGAGGTGTTTGATAAAGACGTGGACATGAAAGATGACTTCATGGGCCGGTACACAGGTTTTCATACTATTACTGTATTATGTACAGTAGTTGGATCAAAAAGTATTTATTTAGATTTGAACGGTTTGATATGCAGGTTGAAGATAAGTCTGAAGGACATCATTGATTCTCAGTACACCGATCAGGTGAGAAACGGCTGAATTTCACTTCTTTATTTTTTGGAATTAGAAATAAACAGATCTGAAGAGTTAAAACACAGATTTAAGTTGGGTCTAACTCATTCAGGTGCAGCAGTAGTTTTTACTATACTTGTGTGCAGACACATGGGGTATCTTAGCAAAAATGGTAAGCAACGGTTAAACTTTAATGTTTTCTAAAAGATAGGTAAGAAAATAATTCTCAGATCATTCTTTTTTTTTTTTTTTTTTTTTCAGACCAGACCCGGATGCTTTTTATGCTGAAATGTTTTCTGTTTGTTGGTCAGTGGTACTCTCTGGGTGATGTGAAGTCTGGTCGCATTCACCTCGTCCTGGAATGGGTTCCAACCTCTTCAGAGCCCGACAGATTGGATCAGGTCAGTGTTGTCAAATCAAGCAAAAGACAGATGGACAGATTGATGTGATTTCTCTTTTTGTAAGGTTCAGTTCTTATTTGTGTCTTTAGGTTCTTCAGTTCTACTCCAGACAGTCGTACCAAAACAAGGCGGTGCCATCAGCAGGTCTACTGTTCGTGTTTGTGGAACAGGCAGATGGCTTACCTGTGAGTCCTTTGATACTGTGATGGGCAGAATGTGCTGTTAACTTTTAAACTCCCTGGTAAAATAGTTTCCTATTCTTTTATTTTTTCAGGTCAAAAAGAGCGGAAAAGACCCAAAAGTTGGAGTGGAGTTAACGCTTAGAAAAATGTCTCGTAAAACAACAGTGAGACCCTAAATATCGCCCATAACTGTATCTCTGATTTCAATATTTCTAAGGAATTTGTACTCTTATCATTAAAGTTTACTTATCTTTACATCCTCTGTGAAGGTGTGTGATCGCACAACATCACCCAAGTGGAACGAGGCATTCTGCTTCCTTGTTCGTGACCCGAGAGAAGAAGTCCTTATTCTTAAGGTAATAATTTTGTCATACAGAGTGAGATGTTTTATGTAATGTATGCTCCTGAGCTAACACAAAGCATTGTGGTCATTTTTTTTCCAGCTCTCTCACAGTTGGACCCTGCCCATTGGTTCTTTGGTAGTTCCCATCAGAGAGTTGCTGTCTGAACCAGAGCTGGTTCTGGACCAGTGGTTCCATCTAGATGGAGCCTCACCAGAAAGTCAGATCCTTCTGAGGACTGAACTTAAAGTAAGAAACATTTTTATCATGATTTTTTTCAGTAGCCCCCTCTCTCTGTCTTTAAAAGATTTTTCCTTTTGCTGTTTTTGCAAAGGGTTGTCACAATGCTATTAAGAATAATATTTAAATTATTTAGTTATTTTGTTGTGAAATGTTAGGATAACAGTAATGTTGACTAACAAAGCAATAAAATCAACTTGATTTCAGATGCTTATTCCTAGCAAATGTCCTGGTGCTACAGAAAAGGCCAAAATCACTGTGGCATCAGACCCTGCTCCAGCTAAACGACATCAGGAAACAGACACAGTGCTGAGGTGAGATACTTTCATAGTGTGAATGTTTATGAAGTATTCACACTGTTGTGATCCAAGTTTTTTTTTCCATACATTTTTCAGCATTTTTCTGGTGCAACTTTAGTTTTTTGAAATATTTAGCCTTTTCTGCCACTTTTTTTCCGCATAGAACATTAATTGAGCTCATTTTACATCCTTCATATCTTTAGATGTGTTTACAACCTTTTACTGCTCCTTTCACATTTTGTTCTCATTCAGCTTCTTTCAGCTTCCTTGTGCAAATTTAATTTTTTTTAGCTACTTTCAGCTTATTTCAGCTGTTTTGTGCTCCTTCCAGATTCTTTCTGCTAACTACAGCATTTGTGTGCTTCTTCTAACTTCTTTCTGCTAATGCCAGCTTGTTTTGCTCCTTTCAGCTTATCTTTGCAAGTTTTAGCTTTTTCTGCTATTTCAGCTACTATTTAACTGTTTTTATTCTAATTTGCGCTTATTCAGCTAATTCTACATTTTTTGCGCTCATTTCAACTTTTTTCAGCCTAATTCAGCAAAAATGTGTTCTCGCCATTCCTTTGGTTAATTTAAGCTTTTTTCCTGCCTTTTTAGCTATTTTTCAGACGTTTTTTTTCCCCCCTCACTTCAGCTTTTTTTCAGATAATGTCTACTTTTTGTGCTAATTTCTGCTTCTTTCAGCCCAATTAGACAAATGTGTTCTTTCTGCTTTCTTCTGCTAATTTAAGATTGTTATACCTTTTCAGCTACCTTTTAAGTGTTTTTAGCTAATTTCAGCTCTTTTCAGATTAATTAAATTTTTTGTGTTAATTTCTGCTACTTTCAGACTGTAATTACCTTATTTATGCTCATTTTGCTTACTAGCATGTCTGCTAGTTTCAGTTATTTCAGCTACTATTTAGCTGTTTTATGCTATTTTTAGCCTTTTCTGTTAATTCCACATTTTTCAGCTCATTTCAAGTCTTTCCTCTTCCTTCTGTTAGTTTAAGCTTCTTTCTGCCTTTTCAGCTACTTTTCAGCAATTTTCTTTGCTAATTTCAGCTGTTTTTTTCAGCTAATACTAATTTGTGTGCTCATTTAAACATAATTCAGCAAATATGTGTTCTTTCTGCCTTCTGCTAATTTAGGCTTGTTCTTTCTTTTCAGCTAAAATTCAACATGTTTTTTAGTGAATGTCAGCTGTTTTTCAGCAAGTTCTTCTGCAATAAGCATGCACACTGCAATTTTACAGGAAATGCAATTTATCGAGTGTTCTTTGTTATCTCGTGCTTATGCCTCACTGGTACTCTTGTATGTGTGTGTTTAGATCAAGTTCAGTGGATACTCCTCCTGTGGAGACTATTGTCTCCTCAGTGACTTTGGATGAAAGGGTTAATGTAAAGAAAACAGAAGTTGATGTGAATGAAGAGAAGATGGAAGAATCCCACAGCCCTGCTATCACACAACCCCCTCACACATCCCCAGACCTCACCTTTGCCAGTGAGGTAACAAATCAGAAAATGGAGCATGGCAAGTCCACATTTATTATTAATCAATGCAGATTAAAATACTTAATCCACACAGGGGCTGCTGAGGATCGTTTTACTGGAGGCCCAGAGTCTGGTTGCTAAAGATAACATGATGGGTGGGATGGTGAAGGGCAAGAGTGACCCTTATGCAAGGATCAGTGTCGGAGAGGTTGTGTTTAAGAGCGCTGTGGTCAAGGAGAATCTCAACCCAGTGTGGAACGAGCTGTATGAGGTGTGTATAAAAGGGCTGCTCGTATCTACAACGAGCCTCCCAGGCATGACGTTAAAGTTGTTTGAACTGCTTTGTGTGCTTTCAGGTTGTGCTGAGGCCTCAGTCAGGACAGGACATGCTGGTGGAGCTGAATGATAAAGATATGGACAAAGATGATTTCTTGGGCAGGTGAGACTTAATGGGAATATTTTGAACAAGGAGGTTCCTTATCTTTATGGTTTTGCTTCCTCATTAAAATGTGCAGCCAAGTGAAAGACATTCTGTAGTTAATCACATTGAAATCAGCATGCATTACTTTCTGAATGTGTAATAGTTTGGAACAAGAAGAGATCAAGATTTTATTTGGGTGGAAAAATAATAACTTGTAGTTCATGTTTCTTTTGTGTTTGAGGAAATGTAAACACATTTGAAATATGTTTTAAATATGTCAGCTAAATCTAATTACCGGTATGTAGACTAAATCTGGTTATAAGCAATGATATTCCCTGGTTTGCAAAAATTAATGTGGTCATTTAAATATTTTCACTCTACATGTACTGTTATAGTTGAAGTTGCCATTGCATCATGTGCATTTTGTTCTTTTTACTGAACAGGTTCAGGATCAGCGTTTCAGACATAATCCATTCCCAGTTCATAGACCAGGTTAGTTTTCTCAACACTGTGTATCTAAATGAGTTGTTGCATTTATTAAGCAGTTTGTAAGTACCGGTAATCTTCTCTGCTTCAGTGGTACACTCTGAACGATGTCAAGTCTGGTCGTGTCCGTCTCATACTGGAGTGGGTCCCGACAATATCTCATAATTTCAATCTGAACCAGGCAAGTTCAATTTAGAGTTATTTATCAGTGTTTTTTATTTTTTATTTTCATGCATTATGTCTATATTTAGCTGCATGTTATAAATCTTTACAGTGTTCATCATTTTAAATATGATCACGATCTGTTTACAGTCTTTGCCCTCAGAAAGCTGAGTCACTGTAATGTGTTTTTGATTTGATTGCCGTCTGCAGGTGATGCAGCTGCAGTCTCGTCAGTCTTACCAGAATAAGGCTGTTCCCTCTGCGGCGCTGCTCTTTGTTTATGTGGACAGAGCACACTCATTGCCTGTGAGTCAGCTCTTGTTTTACCCTGAAACACATTAAGTTAGCTGTTTTTCTTTTAAAGATAAAGAGACATGCTGTTTAAACCATATATAGTTGTGTTTTTGTAGCAACAAACAAATGTTTTTAAAGAACATGTTGTGTTTTACACTATTTTATTGAGAGTAAATGCAAACCTGGCTCATTCTGTATCTTTCTATGTCCAGTTTAAGAAAAGTGGGAAGGAGCCCAAAGCTGGTGCTGAGCTCGTGTTTGGAGGCACAACTTACAGAACCAAGGTATAAAACTGATTATCAAATAAACAAAACAAAGACTTTTGGTTTTGATAATTTAGGGCTGCATTTTGTTTCAGCTTACTATTTTTTCATTGACTGTTATTTTATTTTAAACTAGTAAATTGTTTTATTTATTTTGGTAAATAATATACCTACCTCCTACCTACCTACTTAGCGATCTACGATACCTCTGTTTACAAAACAGGCATAAGATAAAAATAAACAATAATAATGCTATAAAACTTAATACAGGGAGTCCTCGAGTTACGGCGCCCTCGACATACGGTAACTCGGACTTACAAACGGACCTACAAACAGTACAGTTGTACATTTAATACAGCACTGGTATGTGTTTTAGATGAAAGTGTGCTAGTTAACCGTTTGTAAACAAAGTTCTGTGCATGTTTATGAGTCACATGTTGAAAAACGGGTGTGCAGCGCAGCGTTAGCATACATTTAGCATACAATTTCCGACTTACAAACGAAAATCCGGACTTACAAACGACACGTGCTATGGGTTCCGACCTACGGGAAATCGACCTACGAACGGTCCTTAGGTCCGGAACTCATCCGTAACTCGAGGACTCCCTATATACTATCCTAAAAGTTACAAGTTTCCACACATTTCCTTTGTATTTGGTGGCACTGCCTTCCTCTGCATGACTTGGGTCAAATGATTCGAGCAAGCTTTAAACAATAGTTTGCTATTTACGGTAGTCCCATTCAGGACTGATGTGAGTCTGGTTTGCTCATACATCTTTTCAGCATTAACCATAAATTTTCTATGGTACTGAGATCAGGTCTTGTGATGGTCACTTCAAAAATATTGACTTTGGTGTCCTTCAGCCACTTTGCAACTACCGTAATTTCCGGACTATTGAGCGAGCTCGAATATAAGCCATGCCCACAAAAATAAAATACATTTGTACATAGATAGGCCACGCTTTCTATAAGCCGCAGGTGTCCACGTTGTAACATATTTACAGACATTTCTTTTAATTTTACATTAAATATGTACCATAACAAATACATACAGTAAAAATAAAAATCAGAACGGTGCCTGTAACATTGCTGATAAAAAAAAAAAAACAGTAACCTACCAGGAAGTCATTGATTGCTATCTTCACCTTCCTCCTGCACAAGCTTGTGCTGTCCTCTTCATCACACAGCTGCCTTTTGAAACAGGGAGTGGGGGAACTTTGTTCTCTCCTCCCCTCCCCATTTCAATGGTCCACTGTGACCTTTTCAGCAATTTCATTGGTCAGATTTTTTTTTACCTTTACTTATACACCCAATTATACAGGTAGCCTCAATGAGTCAAGAGGACCCACCCCCTATAAGAGAGACGTGAATTGGGCAACTATGTGAGCGCCCGGGTGTGACAAGGCTAAATGTTTAGCGGCATGAAGCTTGATCGTTAGCCCATCAACGATTATATAAGCCACAGTGCACTTATAGTCTAGAAATTACGGTATTTGGCTGTATACTGAGTGCCACTGTTCATTTGAGAACCCATTTGACCCCAAAAACTAACTTCCTGGATGATGTCATGAGATGTTACTTCAATATTTCCTTACGGTTGCACATGCCGTCAACAAAACACCCCAACATGATGCTGTCACCTCCGTACTTCACAAATAAGGTATTTTCAGGCTAACAGGCTGCTTCCAAATGTAATGGTTATTATGGCCAGTTCAGTATTAATTTAATCACACCACATGACATGTATCTTGTTGCTTTCAGAATAGCTTTGTAAGTGCTGTGTGGCCTTTCATCTCACCCACTCATTTTACTGTGGATAATGACACTACCAGCTGCAGCCAACCTCTGTACATGTACAAGGTATTTTGTGTCGTTTTAAGGTTGATGTTCACATTTCACACAAACACACTTTCATCTTGGGAACGAGGAAATTGATCTTTCTTGAGCTATATGATGGCAGGACATTCCCATGTTCATACTCATGTTAGAATTGTTTAAAACAAATGAATTTGCACTAAGCAAACCATTGAAATTAATCATACGAGGATAAATTTGTGGATTTCTTTTATCTTCCTGTCTTGGCTGATTTCTGAATAGAGTTTGAGTTGTCTTTAAATGCATCCTCAGATGTTACGTTTTCAAGGCCAAGACATCCTCATCAGAGCTATCCCAAATTAGTAATTTTGTGACCGATTGAGAAAGTAAATAAAATTGAAAAAAATAAATTTGTTCTGAAAGCATTTGAAAAAAAAAAAAAAATGAATCACCATTTTCGAAATGATTTAAACAATTGCACGGTGAATGACTGCTGAAATCATCTAAAGAAGCTGAAAGTAAGTCTTAAAAAAAGACTGTTGAAATAAATTGACATTTTAATTGATTACAGGTGTATGTTGACTTGCATTATTAACCCAGTAAAAACATTTAGTAGTAAAAAAAAAAAAAAAAAGATAAAAAAAACAACCTTTATTACAACTATATTGTACATACATTCACAGAAAAAATAAAAGACAACACATTACAAAAATATATTCAGCATCACAGGTAAGATGACAATCATTCAGGTCACAAATCTAGTTACAAAAGACGTCACGTGTGTACATTTTTCCACAGGTCAACATTAAAAATATTCACAATATAACCTTTTGGCCCACAGAGCTTTTGTAACAGCTTTAATTTTATCAAACAAAAAGGGAGTTCTGACAACTCGTCCTCAATCCAACACGCAACGATACAAAAATACAATGTTGGCCAAAAACATCTTCAGCTTTAGGCGTTTGAACGTTAAAACGAAACATGTTCACATCATACAGAGGGAGAGTTCAGACTGCAGAGGGTCACAGGAACTTGACGGTAGTGGCTTCTCAACCGCCACTTCAAAACGAGAAACTCAAGTGACCAAAACTTGTTCCACGGGGCGTCAATGACTACAGCTGATGACTTTTGGATCCCAGCAATAGCTCAAACGGCTCTGAGCATACCCAAGGCTGCCCGTCTCCCAACTCTGAGCTTAGTAGCTCATCGTTCTTGAGAAAAGTGCAAATAACCACAAAAGACCTTCCTCTTTTTGCGCTTTAGTTGTTTGGTGCATCAGGACAACTGGTAATGAAGAGGTCCTTCCTCAGCTGGAGAGACACACAGCTGAGCCAGCTGCGACTAGTGGGCATCTCCCCAACAAGCTCCCATCTGTCAGTCTCTTCACAGTACCTCTCTATAGTGTCATGATATCTGCATGAAAGAAATTAGCATTACAATACATATACACTCCAAAGTTGCTTGATTTATTTATTTATTAAAGTTTTTTTTTTTTTAAGCCGTCATAAGATGCTCACCTGTCCCAACCCTCCTCTCCTCCCAACACATAGATCTTTCCATCCACTACAGCAGCACCTGGCCGGTAGCGCCGTTCTTTCATGGCGGCGCACATGGTCCACTGGTTCGTCTTTGGGTTGTAACACTCCACTTTATCTGTGTTCTCAGTTGAGGCGTGCCATCCACCTGCAGAAGGGGAACAAAGACTGATTAGATACGACTCCAATCATTCAAGAAAAAACGTCTCAAGATGGCAGCAGAGTGTTACCGATGACGTAGAGCTTTCCTTTAAGTGTACAAGCGGCTGAACCAGAGCGAGCGATCTGCATGGGGGCGATCTCTGTCCACGTAGCGGTTTTCGGATTGTAAACCTGCGCCAGGTTTGTGCCGTCACCATCCTCAAGAACAGCACCGCCTGCCAGGACACAGAAAACATCAGCAAGTGCAAAAACTCGTCAGCAGAGAATTTATCCAAACATCTGCGTGTAGCCTACCTGTAACGTAGAGCAGGCCATTCAGCGCCACCACTGCAGGACTCGTCACAGCCATTTTAACGGACTCTGTGAACTGCCAGGAGTTAGTGTGGGGGTTGTAGCACTCTACTGAGTCGAGACGCGACCGCCCCTCCCATCCTCCCACAGCATACACAAAACCATCCAGCATCACCAGGCCTGAGAAAATACAGTAAACATTTATCCTGAGAAGTCCAGTGGCGTCTTCCCAAAACAGCAACTTGAGGAATTAGGATTTGAAATGCTGCGTTTTGTGCTACAGATAAAACATTTCACCATCTAAGATAAAGAGAATTGATAATAAGTCCTAATTATGCAATAAATCAAGCTCCTTAATTTAAAGGTTATGGGTTAGATGCTGGAAAGAAAATTTTGTTTTGGAGTTCCATTTACATTAAACTGTGCTGAGAGGATGAAAAAAATATTTTTTCAGGCCCTGTACACACGTAGCCGGATATCAGTAAAACCGAATAGTTATACTGTTTGGCCTTTCATCCACGGTGAACTCCGGTTGATGTAACTAAACGAATAATTAAAAAAACTCCGACCAAAGTGGAGATTTGAGAATTCTCCGCATTCGAGTCTGCGTGTGGACTTTCAGACGCCAACGTCACATAATGCTCTGCGGAAAAAAAGCGCTAAAATGTCAACATACCTGCTCTGACATGATTCCTAGTCGGACATGATTCCCAGTCGACATTTTCCTGTGTTTTATTAACTTTGTACTCCAACACGGTATTTAATAGTAGTCCAACCTCGCAGTCTGTCCACACAAACGAAAGGGAAAAAAAATAACAGGAAGTTGTGGCTGGGTTTAAGGGTTGTGACTGCACTACACTGCCACCTATGGGTTGGACATATTCTTTACAACGCTCTGTGGTGAAAATAAACGGGGACATG
>JARVJN010001723.1:30479509-30492584 GCA_031763805.1 Argolebias nigripinnis
AATAACGTGATACGTATGTAGTAATAACGTGATAATATGTAGTAAAAACGTGATAATATGTAGTAATAACGTGATACCATAGAAATGAGCTAATCATAAACTCTCTCTTGGAGAGCAGCGTTTGTTCGTTTATCTTGTTACGCTGCTGCTGCCATGTTGTGCCAATAGAATATATTTTGAAGGTTTGAGCTGAAGTCACAGAACTAGTACTCGGTTTTAATTGTAAGTTTGTTATTTTGGTTCTCATTACCGTAATTTAGATTTCTAATGATCAATCTTTTGTTTAAATGTATTTTGTAATTGTGTTTTATTTTACACATAATAATTTCCCTTTTTATGTACATTTGTGTATCTTATTCATGCTAAAGCCGTGTATAGACCAGTATTGAAAACTGTCTTTTTTGCTTATGTTTTGTAAGCAATATTTATAAGTGAGATAAAAACATTTTTAACATTATCAGAAATTAAATGGCGCTGGCTTGTTAACGACGCTAATCCAACGCACCACAGATCCACAGCGCTTCTTGGCCTGTGAGTCACATGTTACTGGCACAGATAACCCTAGGTCTGGCGTCGGTTACATTTGGGGGATTTCCTGCGGGATCAATACAGTTCTATCTTATCTTTTCTCACATTAACAATTTTAAAATGGTTTCCCAGATTTCAAAGGATAAAACATTAGGGTTCAGCCGGTAGATGTGCAGTTAAGAAATACCCGCGCAGTTTTTTTCATCCGTGAAGTCTCCGCAGTCGTTGGCTCCGTCACACTGCCATGAGGGTGCGTAGCAGAGCGTGGTGAACTCACACCTCTGAAACGTCACGCCCTTCACCCCCAGGTGGAAGTAAGAGGAGCAGTCCGTGGGAGCTTGATAAAGAGACGAACACAACAAACTCTGAGCAAAGACGTGGCTTTTGGATTTCAACTGAAACCTTCTGATCGATTTGAACTCACGACAGTTCATCTCGTCGCTGGCGTCCTCACAGTCCACCTTCTGGTTACACTTGCTGGAGTTGGAGATGCAGCTTCCGTCTCTGCACTGGAACTGACCGGCTGAGCACAACGTGGCTTAGAAAGAAACAGTGTTCAGAGAAATCATTACCTAAAATATTAATTGCTTGTTAATGGGAAAGGTTTGGTAAATGATTATTTTCATTGTAGGAGTTGGATTTAGATCTACAGTATATGATTCTGCAACATCTGACGCCTGCCTTACATGCTACAGTTGTACACAAAATTGGGGATGGCACTCAACAACCACCACCTTAAACATTGTATCAGTATCCATAAAACTCACTGATTTAATAACCATTTTTATGTTTGCTAAAGCAAACATAACTGATGGCCATCTTAAATAGGCTTTTACACATAATCTGCTCCAGATGTGCATCCAATGATTACTTTTGAAGAGTTTCATTGAAATTCATTCAGTGGTACAGGTGATATTTTGCTAACAGACAAACACACTCAGAAGTAAAATCATGTTCATCCATCTTTGCTTTCCAGCAGCGGGTGATAAATATGCAGCGTGCAGTCAATGCTTTTGTTGTGAAAATACATGTTGCATAAAGAGTTGCCAATCTGGTTGTTAGGAATGAAGGAGCGGCCTCTTTGCAAACCAAAGCTTTGAATGAATAAACTAATAAAACAACTTGGTTAGTTTCAATTTACAAAGCAAATCGGCCTTGCATTTAATTAAATCTAAGAGTTAAAGACACAGGCGCTAAAAAAAGGAGCAGGAGGGGCTTTAGATGGAAGCTCGAAAGAGATGCTGCTGCAATATAAATATGAAAAAAACAGTTTTTGTAACGTTGGAATATATACATCTTTAATGTTTTTTCACAAAAGATCAGATACATATGCATGATTTGCATACTTATATTTGAATATGAGACTAGACTCACTGTTACAGAAAACTTCATCAGAGTTGTCTCCACAGTTGTCTTGCCCGTTGCACCAGGAGCTGTGCGCCACACATCGTCCGTTCACACACCGTCTGTAGCCCTTCTTACACACACGATTGGCTGAAAACCAGGAGACATGCTCAATTTTTCAACCAACGCAAACATAAAACAGAAATCTTTTTTTTTCTACATCCTAAAATTTCCCTCACCACAGTAGGACTGCTTCTCGTCAGACTTGTCCTTACAGTGGGCCTTGGCGTCACAAGTCAGCGTGTAGTTGATGCAGTCTCCGTTTCCACATTCAAACTCATCCAGGCTGCTGCAGGTCGTGTTTGCACCTGAGGAGCGCAGACGGAAGCAGGAACGTATAGAAGACTTGTTCAGATTATTCAGTTCATTCAGGAGATGGGTGCTATGAATTCTGGTGTTTGCAATTTTTGTACTTTTCAAAATATTTCACATTATTTATGACTGTTTTTCAACATACATAGATATTTCAAAAGCATTATTCTCTTTAAATTCTGCTTCACCATACCTGCTCTATTTTTCTTCTAATAGTACTTTAGCTTTTAGCAAGCTTTTTGCTACATTTAGATTTTAGATAGCCTTATGCTATTTTTACTTTTAGCCAGTGTTCTGCTTGTTTTAGCTTTAACTCCTCAGTTTCAGCTTCTTCAGCTTCCATGATGTATTTTCACAGAAACTGGACGTTTTTCTATTCAAAGAATATCTTTATAATATCCAGCAGAAAATAAATAGACAATTTGGACATTACAATGTAGAAAAGTAAACTGAACGAGAAAATTGCATTTCCTGTGAATACTTATTGCAGAAGAACTTGCTGAAAAACAGCTGAAATTAGCTAAAAAAAATAAAATAAAATTTAAAACCTGCTGCAACATTTAGCTGAAATAGAAGAAAAAGCCTAAGTTAGCAGAAGAAAACAGAAAGAACCATATTTGGTAAATTAGGTTTAAATAAGCAGAAATGAGCACAAAAATGAGGAAATTAGCTAAAAAAAACTGAAATTAGCACAAAAAAGCTTAAAAGTAACTAAAAAGGCAGAAAGAAGCTTAAACTACCAGAAGGAAGTAGAAAAAGCTAAAATTAGCTCAGAAAATATGGAATTAGCTGAAAAATCTAAAGTTAGCATAAAAACAGCTAAATAGTAGCAGAAAAAGCTGAAGCTAGCAGAAAATATATGAAAGGAGCATAACAAGCTGAAATTAGCAGGAAGAAGTTAATTAAGCTGAAAGTAGCAGAAATTACCACAAAAAAACGGACTATATCGGGAAACAGCTGAAATGAGAAAAAACTTTAAAAAATGTAGCTGAAAAGGTTGAACAAGCTTAAATTAGCAGAAGAAAGCAGAAAGAACATGTTTGCCCAATTAGGCTGAAAGAAGCCGAAATGAACACAAAAAAGTGGAAATTATCTGAAAAAAGCTGAAGTGAGAAAAAAAAAAAAACAGCTGAAAAGTAGCCCAAAGGCAGAAAAAAAGCTTAAATTAAATTGGAAGTGGAGAGAGCACTTTTTTGTGACGAGAATCGAGCCGAAAAATGTACGGAAATAAAAATGGATCACAATAGTGTGAATGCTTCATACGGATTCACACTATCAATCAATCAATCAATCAATCAACTTTATTTATATAGCACATTTTAAAAATCGCAGGGTCGACCAAAGTGCTGTACAATAACACAAAAGACAAAGTAATTAAAAATTATTAAAAAAAACATACAAAGCATACAATAATATTTTTTTTAATTATTATTGTCATGCTGTCTCTTCGTGATTATTGTGCAGAGAAGTGTCTTCTCATCAATATCAGAAGTTTTGATCAAACATATTTGAATAGAGTCCAACAGTTTAAGGCACAGACAGCAGTGACGGCTGATTAGCCTCAAAACATTTTTGCTAGAAAAAGACACCAAACCAAAATACATAACCTTTAAATGATGGTTTTTAATTAGTATAAAATCTTGTATTACCAGTGCAGGTGTTGTCTTCCAAAAGCTTCCGGTCGCCACGGCAACTGCAGGTAACCCTTCCATCAGAGGTCAGCAGACACAGGTCCTGACATCCTCCGTTGTTGATGCGACACTGAGAGAACTCACCTGCGGAAACAGGAGAACAGTGAGGAACAAAAACCTGCAGAAAATGGCTTCTGTTTCTGAAAGATGACACATCATTCCATCTTCCAGTCCTTGGAACAGTAGCTTATGGTGTTGTTTTTAATGTAAGTTAAATATTTCTGTTTTGTTAAATCCTCGTTCTATAGCGTACTTCATATTTGGTTCTAAATTTATTATATTAGATACTGTTTTGTTGTTTATTGTGTTCACAAGATGACTAGGCTTTTTTTCCCCTTTTATGTTTTAGTTTATAATTCACTACTTGTTCATAGACAACGTTGGCTCCACTCCTGCAGTTTCTAAACGTGTTTTTGGATAAATGTTGATCCGTGTGCATCCAGATCAGCTAACATACACGGCAGCATGAGTTCAATAACAGCTCTGCTTCAGCTAAATGCATCGTTCCATGGGACTCGACGTCACCAGGAGTTGAGTTGCACGGTTTGTAGCTACTGTCGAGTGTAAAAGTGCAATAAATGAGGAAACTTGAGGGGAAATATGAAAAGGAGACAATAATACAAGTCTGCACTGGTTCAGGATACACACAGTTGTAAACAGAGCTCTCAAATAATTCCTTACCCTATTGTAAAAGTTCTGGTCAAAGCTTCTTACAAAACAACCACTTTCAGCACCTCACACAAACACCCGAGTCCTGATTCTGTGAGAAAACTTACAGCTGTTCGTGTCATTGGCCACAGCGACGATCCCCATCGGCTGCTGGGGGATGTCAGCACGCAGCACCTTCATGTCTCCCCCCGTGTATTTATCGGCACGAAGCACGGCCCGCCTGACCCAGTCGGTCCAGAAGATGTAGTCTCCGTACACGGCCAGGCCAAACGGATGGACCGGCTCATTCTTCAGCACCATCTGCCAGGGGAAATACAAGTGCAACTGTAACTCAGAGGTGTTTAAGAAATCCTTATTATTTATGGGGTTGTACATGTGATTTCAAATCACAACCCCATAAATAACTTAAAAAAACAATCATACAAGGCGCTGTTCTCTGAATATTTCATAAAAAAATGAAAAGAAATGCACATTCATGCCAAAAGTTTAGTTCAACTCTTAAAAACAACATTATGCACAATCTGTAGTGCTGGGTATGTGTTAGTGTTACGTGCCGTGGCACGTCATTAGTACTTTTTTTTTTTAGACATGTTTGCTGATGGTTGTACTCATAAGATTTCAGGGGGAATAATTTTGGGGTAGCTGTTTAACTTCAGCTTAATTGGTTCACGATATTGGAAGGCGTTGCTGGTCCGCCTATAAATAGGCTGGGGTTGTGGTGATCGAGGAGAGAGAGTAGCCGAGGGAAGAAGCAGTGAGAACCGAAGAAGAAGACACGTGTGTTGTTGTTGTACACTGGGCACGCTCGTCCTGGGCGCTGGAGACGGAGGCGTGAGCGACCCACTGGCCTTGAAGTTTTTTGTTTAACCACCCTAAAGCTGGATTCGACCTGGTGAGACCGGTTGTCATGTTTTCACCTTTTTGTTTTATCTTAGGTGGTGCCTTTTGAACTTAGTCCGGTACCCCCAGTGGCTTCGACGGCCCTATATTGGGTTGGCCCACTGGAGTACCGTTATATTCTGTTGGATCGGCTCACAAGGTCGGCCTTTTTTTTAAACTTTTGGGTTCTGTGGACACAAGGAAGCTGAGGGCTTGAACTCTCCTTTTCTTTTCTCTTTCTCTTCACAGAGCAGCCGGAGGTGGCACAACCAGAGCTACACCGCTGGAGAGCTAAAAAAATTAATTAAAAAAATTTAGCCCTCATTTTCATCTCGTGTCCCTTAATATGCTACGCTCCTTATGGTCGTAACAGTTAGGATTGACTCAACTATCACCACAATACATTTCAGCTTAATATCTGTACAACTATGTTATATACCCTGACCTAGAGTTGCATTCAGGCCCATAAACATGCGACCCGGCCCCAGGCCATAGCCATAATTTCTGACCACCACCCGACCCGGCGAATTAACAGTAATTACAGGTCCGACTGCTTATATAGTTATTAACGGGCAGTGGACGCATGCGGATGAATAAAAGTGGGCAGAAGATTGGAGCTGAGCAGATATTTGCCAATCATGTCCGACAAAACACATTACAGTAGTCCCTCGTTTATCATGGGGGATCTGTACCCTGAAGACCTGCGATAAGTAAAAAACCACATGACAGCTCTACCCTGACCTATGTTAGCTGGTTGTGGCAGCCATCTTAAATCAAGTTAGCTAAAAAATGTAACGATTTGTATGCGTACATCCAATGATTGCTTTCTGAGAGTTTCAATAGAATATGCACTGGTTAATGAGATATTTTGCTAACAGACAAACCCAGGCAATAATCAGTCTTTCATTGTGGCATTGAAGGAGATAATGAAACTCACGTATCGTTGGCTGCCGTCGTACTCGCAGCGCTCGATCTTGTCAAGTGTGGCATCAGAGAAGTAGAGCTTTTCAGCTCGGTGGTCGATGGCCAGGCCGTTGGGCGTTCTGATGTCGGAGCCGATGATCACGATGACGTTGGCGCCAGCCAGCGTGGCGCGCATGATACTGGGAAACTGCTCGTTCCAGTTAGTCCAAAACATCAGGCTGCAGAGTGACACAAACATACTTCAGCTTTATTTCAGGAACATGGTGCATACATGAGTAAAAACATGTAAATGAGCAGAACCAGATTTGACCTCTGACACTCGTCAAGGACAAAAGCTCTTGGGTGATCGTCTCCAGACATGGTAACCACGTTGTTCCTGTCCACGGCTCCCCAGCGGCTCTGATCCACGGTGTGGCGGGTGATTGTTGAGGTGGTGTAGCTGGTCCAGTACAACATATCCCAGCCCCTGTGGTATGCCAGACCCTCCACCGAGCCCACATCTGGAAAAAGACAGATGGGAACAGAACAGAGAGGGAAAAGAAGCGCGTCAGCCTCTGAGTCATGTTGGACTTTTTCTGGTCTCATTTAAACGTTGGCTGACTGCTGGACATGATAGTTTGGTTTTAGAAAGCACAGTGTGAAGTTCATGGCATTTATGCAGCAATTAGCCAAGGGAAAGGTCACCGGCTTTTGCATTACTTTTCATTCTTCTGCTGCGCAGCTTTGAAATGAGTACAACGTTCCTGCTTGCAAGGAGGCCAGAGAACATGCACAAAACGAGCCAAGATGGAGAAACACCAAGCTCTGCAGCAGGAGACAGAAAACCTCTCTCCTGCGGCTGAGAAACAATACATCCACACAAATGTGTGCACCCGTGGGCTTCAAAAGGAGCCAGATCGCTCCAAAAATAAGCAAACGACAACAGTCGCCTTATTGTTGCCGTTACTGGATATGATCTCACTCTGTCCCACGTCTGGCCAAAGAAAATTGAGGTTTACCACCAAGTGAGAAGCTCAACAGTGCCTCTGTACCGTTGGTGCAACACTACGGATGTGAATCAGCATTTATGTGGAGCGAGCTAGGAGAATCTGAATAAAGCAAAAAAAACTGGCAATGCACGAAAAACAATCTCTCTCAGCTTCTCATAAATCACAGCGCGATACACATCAATAAACATAAAATCCATTCACCTCCATTTCCTCTTTCTAGAGTGCTGTTAATGAGTTGTAAATTTGTAGCACACTGTTCAAACTCTTCCCTCTTCGCCTTATCTTGCCATTGCTGTTGATCTAAAGGTTATCTAAGTTTGTGTAAATTTATTGCTGTCAATAGAACAGATGAGCTCAATTTATGACTCTTAATGATGTCTGTGCTGACACTAAATATATGGCTGTTACCTGAACTAGGTGTGAGTGCAGTTCAGTGTTCGCTATCAGCCTTGCAGTCAATAATTACCCAGATTTTGAAGGCAAACACTACTTCACTCTCTGTTTTTTTGGTATTTGTTCACGTTTTGCATATACAAGATCGAGGTCAGCCCTTCTACACAATCTGCAGATTGTTCAGATAAAACGTTGCAGGCATGAAGCATGGGAAAACCTCAACGTTAGGTTTTGTTAGACCCTCCCACAGAGAGCCGGCCAGCCCATCGCTGCGCCCGCTCGGTCCAGAGTTCACCTATCTTTTACTCGTCTTCTTCCTCGCTTACGCTCAAACCGTTCGCCTGCTCCGTCTGCTGTTTCTGGGGAGATTCCTCTCCTGGATGGAGGAAGAAGGATGAACGTGGATTAACGTGCCTGACTTGAGTTTTCATGTGAAGATGCTTTCAGGTGACAGGAAGTCACAATCTACTCTCTGCTGTCATTGGGTCCAAAAAGGAAGGACAGAGTTGGAAGTAACTTGCCATCAATGACGCGGACTGGAGGGACTGATGAGACTTTATTCATAAAAAGCACTAATTATGGTGACTGGAAGATTATGCGTTTTTTAAATGACGAGGAAATAATTTGTTGTAATTATTGCAGACATTGTTGACGTTAAATGCCAGGAAATCCGTGTGATGTTATTCTGTAAAACAGTGCTATCGACCCGCACTATGACAAACCATTCCTATACGTATTATCAGCAGTTTATGACTGGGTAAGCCAACTGTTCAAACAAACGGCACTTGTTTTTCAACAGCATTGCTCGAACTTGGATTGAGGACAAGATGCTGAAATCGACCGGTTCAGAGGATCTGCTAGGGAACAGCAGCAACACTGGGAGGGCCAACGTGGAACAGATCCTTGTCCCAGTTCTAGACGCACTGATTTTGACGCTGGGAGTCACCGGTCACACCCTGGTGATGGTGATCTTGTGTGGACGATGGAGGAGAGCGGTAAGACCTACTGGACAAACTTCCCAGGGCTCTTTGACCGGAACAGGGACGGACATCCTCCTGGTGGCGCTGAGCGCTGCAGATCTACTCCTCCTCTCTACACTTCCCTTCCAGACTGCCTCCATAGCCATGCAGGAGTGGCCGTTTGGGGACTTCATGTGTCGTCTGGTGAGCTTCTTGGGGTCCACTTGCTCTTCAGCTAGCGCCTTCACTCTGGCCACGCTGGCTGTGTCTCGATATCTGACTGTGGTGAAGCCTGACAGGGCGTACAGGCTGTTCACCCCTCGCAATGTGTCTGCAGTGGCCGGGCTGCTCTGGGTTCCAGCCTCCTGCCTCGGTGCTCCCCAGTTGGTTTTCCGCTCTGTGGGAACCCCGCGACAAACCCCTGATGGCCTCACTTGCTTTGCTTTCCTGTCTCACAGAGACCAGATGATCTACGGACTGGTTCACTTCCACGCAGCCTTCTTGTTTCCATTGGTTACCATTGCAGTGGCATATGGAGGGATCTTTGTGTTCCTATGTAGGGGTCAACATGTCGGCAGGGCCCCTCAAGTAGAGCGCTATCAGAGTAAGGTGACTCAGACGACAGCCATGTTGGTTTTGGCCTTTACCGTGTGCTGGCTGCCCTCCTACGGACTCACACTGACCTTACTGGCGGATAAAAACTCAGGAGCAACCGGAGCGTCACCTCGTTACGGCGCCTTCAGCGTGTTTGCACGTTTCATGGCAACCTCATCGACAGTGATGAACCCCATCCTTTATGTGCTCATGTCCCAAAAGTTCAGACAGGATATACTGTGGCTCTTTAATAGGAAAAGACAAAGAACAAACATCACTCTGGCTTTGTCTGCTGCCTGACACTAATACTGGAACAGACTGCCTCGCGAAAACTAAATGACCTGCAAATCATTTGATCAAAAGCACCGCACTGCTCGACGAGAACATGAGGTTACGCAAGAGGATCACAATGTTTGCCCTGGGAGTTGCTGCTTTACAAGCACAGTAGGAGAAAAAGCTCTGAATCATGTATTTGTTCCTTGTAAAACAGATTAAAGTAAAGGTGGTAAAACATTAACACTGCACATGTCTTTTGTTATACCCAGATAAGGTCAACGGAGGCCCGTCTATCTATAGACCTGTTTATGTTGACGTGCGCTCTGTTCTTCCTGGTTCTGTTTAGACAAGTGGGAGGTTTGGTGAAAGATCTGAAAACGTTTGTCCTCCAGGAAGATTTCCCACCAGGAGGGATTCTTGAAGCTGGTTTTATATTTTGTTTACAGAAAGAAAAAGAACGGTATTTGAAGGGAGCAGGGAAAACAGAGCAGATAAACCGAGGCTGTGTTTTGAGTTGACATAAAAAAACCTCACACGTGAAAACTCACTCTCTACTATCGTTTTGCGGTCAGATCCATCGTCGCTGATCTGCTGGATGTTTCCAAAGTGAATGTCGCTGAAGAAGATGCGGTTAGCTCCTCTCCCTCCGCCTCCTCTGTAATCAAAAGTGAGCGCAATGATGTTCTTCATGTGCTCGGGGTCTTCGAACGGCCTTATAGGTGCATTCAGGTTGTTTTCGTCCGACAGGTGGACACTCTTGAGTATGGTGCGCTCCGAGTAGAGGAGGTAGCCGTCGTAGTCGCGGCAGCCTCGTCCGTCTTCGGACAGCGTGCCGTGAGCGCAGGCGCATGTGCGCTGCCCATTGCCACGGTAGAGACAGAGCTGCTCACACCCGCCATTGTTGTTTTTGCACACGTTTGTTCCTGTAAACAGACATAATACCTTTATTACATTTATTCTTACGGACTCAACGCGTTAAGACTCTTCGGGGTTTGCTCACCTTGCTGCCTGGCCTTGTTAAAAACCTTGATGTCTTTGAGCTGCACTCCAATACCAGTCCTCAGAGAGATGGAGTCTGTGGCATTGTCCCTGCTGCCTCTCTTAATAGAGCCATTAGCGTGAGTCCTGTTTGACAGAAGACACAGCATTTAACAGAAACTGACACTTGTAGATGAAAAGAATTAAAAGCTTAGCATTCCCTGAAGGAATGTAGATCACCTTTCATGCAAGAGATTTAAAATAAGATCCTCCTATGCTGAAAAAAAGATGGTTGTAGCTATTTTGGTCAAACCTTAAAAAATAACGTTTTGCACCATTATATGTCCCACTCAGAGTATGGGTTGTAAATGAATCTCAGCTTCTACAACATCAAATTTTAGCACAATACAGTAGTTCCTCGCTACTTCACGGTTGGTTTTTTTGCGGACTTGCTCTATCGCGGTTTTTCAAAATAAGATTGGACATGACACACAATTGGCTGATTGATGGACGGGCTGCCCGATCAGCATGGAATTTTTATTTAAAATGAATTATTTTAAATTATTTAACACCTGCTGCACCTGCGTGGAGCCCACACTGCAGGAGAGACTTCCTCCTACAGCTCCTCCTCTGTGATCTTCATTCTGCAGCAGAGAAGTAGGCGTGGCCGAGAGCTGAGTTCATGACATGCTGTTCTTTTAGAGCGTTTAGAAATTAGAAACATTGTTTAGAATATTGCAAGAATGTGGAAAGAGTTTATAAGGGGAGTGGTGGCGCAGAGGCTAGAGATGGTGGGCCTGTGATTGGTAGATCGCCGGTTCAAGCCCCGGTACCGACAAGATAAAAAAAATGTGGGTGGAAAAAGGTGAAACATCCACACCTGCCTCCACCCTCATTTGCCCCAACCTGGGCCCCTGAGCAAGGCCCTTAACTCCACCATCTGCTCCCTAACAGGTCTCTTGAAAATGAGTTCTTGTGGCTCAATGAGACTACCTGGATAAATAAAGGGTAAATGAAAAAAAAAAAGAAAAAAAATATATATATATATAACTACCGGTACTACTAACTATTTGTACTACTATACTTTGCAGTTTTTCACTTATCTCTGGACTTCAGGGTACGGATACCCCGCAATAAACGAGGGACCACTGTATCTGTAAAACTACAGACTTATAGCCATTTTGGTCTTTAAAGGTTAGTTGGTTCAGGCAGCCATCTTGAATGAAAGATAAACAGCTGTAGATGTACAGGCAGTAGTTATGTCCGGAAAGTTTTGTTAAAATTTGCCAAGCGGCTCGTGAGATATTTTGCCAAAGACAAAATGTTTACTCTGAATTATCTTTTTATTTTTTTACTAAAATCTTTTGCGATCTATTAGCGCTCAAAATAAGTGTAAGGGATGACTCTCCTCTCCTACCACACAGAAATTTAGGTGAATATTTGTAAAATATCTGACCTGTCGCTCCAATAGATGTAGTTCTCAAACACAGACACAGAGAACATGTCCATGTTGTTGCTGGCCAGAACCACCTCTCGATTTTCTCCCGTCTCCAGGTTAATGCGCTCGATCTTGTCTGTCCTGGCGTCACACCAGTACAGCAGACCCCCCTGCATGCAACACGGGGTGATGATGATGTTTGCATGTCACTTGCACTTTCTGCGTTATAAATTATGTGAGTTTTAACAGTCTCTTGTGGTTTATTACCTCATAGTCAACCGAGATCCCATTGGGCCAGCTGATGCTGACATTAACCAGGACCGCCCTCTGCGAGCCATCCAGGCGAGACCGCTCAATGCGGGGGTACTGGCCCCACTCGGTCCAGAACAGGTAGCTGCGTGCACAAACACAAAGACAAGCTCAGAGGTAACTTCCTCTGGAATCGATACTCAGATCAATTACAGAGGTTAAAGCCAAACAAGCACCGCGTTGTTCCTTCTCACCCTTTCGCTGGATGCACAGTGATGGCGCGAGGCTTGTCCAAACCCTGGGAGACCACCACGTAGCGGAAGGAACCGTTCAGCCGAGCAACTTCAATTACATCAAAACCTTGGTCTGTCCAGTAGATGTTTCCTGTTTAGAAGAGAGGAAGAGCAAAGCTCAGGCTGGTCTGTGTGTGTGAAGCGTGTTCATACTGCACTATGGTTTGATCCACACGTATAACTGCATGCAGGTTCCTTTAGCATTGAAAACCACAACATTTTACTTTTCTAACTTCACTCTTCTAGTCTCTAACTCTTGTTTAATGATCGACTGAAAATGGTGAAATCCTCAATTTCATCATGTCTTTATGATGCAAGATGTCATAACTTGCTAAACTTTTATGCCAGTTATTTTTTTCCCGCTAATAAAAAGTCTACCCCCGTTTACTTCTACAGGTAGTCCTCGACTTACGACATTTTGGGGTTACGAACGCCCTCCCATTGAAAAGCATTGTTCGAGTTATGCGGTTTATGCGCCTTTACACCAGAAAATACGGTA
>JARVJN010001723.1:31259653-31269932 GCA_031763805.1 Argolebias nigripinnis
TTGAATGTCCAGAGGACCAGACTTAGCTTTTTTAGAGAGTAATGTGTAGCATTCCTCCGCCGCTATGTTTAATACGTAAAACCGGAAACTGCGTAACTCGGCTTTTCAAAATAAATTTTCAAAAATATTTTTTATGGGAGATGCGTCGTAACCGCGAAACATCGTAACGAGACTGTCGTAAGTCGAAGACTACCATAGTTCGATTGCAAAAAAACCCAGAAGGCTACAGAAGAAACTCTGAAAACATCAAAACATATTATATTATTATGTATATTTAATACAATTTATGTAATGTTTCGTTTCCTACGTGGTTTATAAAATGTATTTGAAGTGACAGACAGACGACTGCCAATCTGCCACACTCATTCTGAAAGGTGAGACCTTGTTGCTTCTGTTTAATCAAAGTTTCCTTCTGTCTGAGCTGTGAGTGTTTGTCACAGGTTTGTTGGTGAGAATAAAAACTTGTTTTGTTCTCACAGCTTTACTGCGTCGCTCTCCTCTGTGGTCATCTCTTACTCATATTTGGATTCTTAAAATCACTCAGTCATTTACTAGGATGGATGAATCTACCAAAATCGACGTGCCATCTGACTGTGCCCCTGTGTTCACTGGTGCCCAGCGCAGGAAGAAATTTGTTGCAGCAGTGAGCGTAAGGAGGATGTTGTGCAACAGTTGAAACGGAGCATGAAATTATGCTGTAAAATAAAACTTAGTTTCAGAAATATAAATTTTAATTTAATATCAGATCATGAATAGAAAAGTTTACATTTTCAGATCACAATAAGACAAATTCAGGTATCTTTATTCATTACTGCTTTAATAATGTTTTATAATTTTGTAAATACAGTATAACACTTCTGTCATTTATAAAAAATAAAAAAAATCATTTAAAACCTAGAATTCCTCACAGGAATGCATATCGCCCACTGCCAATCTTGCTAGAGTTTTAGACTAAAATAATTTACATTGAGAAATAAAGTTGTAGCTGTTTTGGTTGTACCTTGAAAATAACATTCTGTGCAATGTTCCTGAAAGTTTCATTGGATTCATCTTGTGGTTCTTTAGAAATCTTACCAACAGACAGAGACAAATAATCACACGGACGGCAACACGATTATAAAACGCTTTTCATACATTCGAGGAGACGCCTTGTTTGGCAAAAATAGTGCTTGATTGTTTCAATTGGTTTCAAAAGAATTTGGATTTTTAATCTTTAAACATATGTCTAAAAGTCACCTGTATGTAAGCACTATGACCATTATACAAAGATTGTTTTAACGTATGCGTAATTTAATTTAAAAAGTAAGCTGTAACGCTAACACAAAATACATTTACCTTAAAAAAAAGCAGAATATTTGATTTTGCCAATAGTGAGTTTGCTTCCATATATTAATAGTGTTTTATAACAAATTTTTAAATGGTTAATAATGATTTATGAAGTGTTAACAAGCCCATGAATAATCTGTTGACAAAACAATGTTGAATTCATTTATAAAGAGAATTTTATTGTGAAGTGTTACCAAGTGATGTAAGAAGAAGGTTTAATGTGATAACATTTTGGCCTTCAAAAAGCATCAAGCCTTATAAGAGTTCTCACACAATAAGTTAGACTCTTTCTTGGGTTCTAGTCTGGCATCTGGTTAGTTGGTTAAACTAAACATGTGCACCTTATCATTTTTACATTTAGGTTGAATCATAGTCATTAACTAAACCAGAATGAGGATAAAATATAAAATAAACAAGGAATGTTTGGATAATAAAATAATAATAATAATTTGTATTTTGTAAATATCTTGATTCATGCTCAATACTCCAGGTAAAGTCTAACTAAGTAAGTCAAATCCTCTGGACGATCAGCAATAACAACTGTTATTGCTAGTATCATTCAGCCCTCTGTGAATAGCAAGTGGCCATCAGGGCATTAATGGTCAGTCGTTAGGCTGATGGTCCTCCCTCATCATGTGAACAGGTAGTTTTAGATGTCAACAAGAAATTGGTTGATGAGAAGGTGCTATTTATAAGACTGGGTTTAATGCAGCTCCTCAGACTGACAAAATCTTTTGGATAAAAGAGGAAACATTTCAACAATTCAATTTTTTTTCTAATATATTATTTAATCTGTCCAGAGGACCTGACTCACTTTGTTGCATTTTGTAAATTATGCTGTTTTCTTATTTTTCTGTTCGTGCTCTGCTTTTTTGATTTTGTTACTGATTTCACACTCCTATTTTTGAATTATTGCAAAATTATGCAAAACATTAAAACAAGTACTTACAGCATCAATACTGCTTGTGCACTGTTCGCCCGTTTGTCACATGTACACTTGTTTTTTTGCCAACTGGCACAACAAAGTCATTTTTTTTCACAGTGAAACCACAATGATACTGAGCGCTCGTACTGCTAACTCTGCAGCCATTAAATGAGACAACTTGCTGTGGTTTCCTTGTTTCTAAAATCAGCTCGAGCCTGCATGAGTAGCATTTGTTCTGTGAAAACTCAGCTCAAACAGAAACCAGGGCACACCAGTGAGCCCGTAGAGGGATGAAAAGTCCCTTGCTAACTGGAAAAATATGAACTATGGCAGAATACTGTAAAATCACCGCTATCCACATGCTTTTTTCTTTGACCCTGCTGAAGTGCCCTTGAGCCCAGCCCTGCTACCCACTATCACTCTCAAAATGTGTTTGTTTGACTACAGCTGAGTTACGAGCAGAGGCCATATTTTTTGTTTGTGCAAGGAGCATGCTGAGAACAGACTCATTAAATAAATGTTAATATAAAATTGGAACTGATGCAGTTATAAATATGAATTTCAAAATTTCTTGTTAACAAAAGGCAAATAATGCCTATAATGCATTATATAGGATCAAGAATGTGGGCTTACTTTTCTGAACACAAATGCTATCTTTACACTAATTTGATTTTTCAGTATTGCATAAACTTAAAAATAAAACAAACTAAGAATAACTAAAATAATCATACTTAAGGGCATCAGAAAACTTCTTTTTCAGAAAATGGGCTGCCTGAAAAAGTACATAAATCATGCACAAATAAAAATACTTGTCAGAAGCAGGAAGTTGTATTTAATTTAAAAAATCTAATAAAATAAAATGAAACAATTTACTGTAGTTAAGTGGTTATCAAACAGTTAAAGGGAAGATAAAATAATTGTATCCCAGTCAATCGTTATAGTTCCCCTAAATTTCAGAGCTTTAAATAATTCAGCTTTTACTGTTTTGAACATAGAAGTATTAGTTAATCAACTTAAAGTTGATTAAATAATAAAAAATAAAAAATGTGTTTGTCCTGAAATTCTGCCTGTATTAAAATGTTAAAACATTAAACTTTTCATCCGATGACATAGAATTGTGGCCAAACACTTGCATGTTCAAATAAGCTGCTGTTTGATGTTTATGCTGCATTTTGAGTCTTTTTATTTTAATTTACAGTCGTCATTTTATAAAACATATACTGTACTATTACATTTGTTATATAACTTTTAAGGCCAGATTGTGATTTTTTAATTTAATTTAATTTTTTTAATAAATATGCAATAAGCCTCACAGTTGACTCATCATAGTTGGACCGTTCATCCTCTCACTTTACTTATTTTTTTTAATGCACTGTTGGGGAGAAACAGGCAGCACGCATTTACAAGAAAAGACAAGAAACTGCATTTAGTCACAGTGTGTGTACCTAATGTTCTACTGACCCCTAGAGGGGTTTTGAACACGGTGCAAATGTTTGCTTCTGTCAGCGGGGTCGTGGCAAGGGAAAGTTTTTTTTTTTCGACCCATAAATGCATCACGCATTACAAATTACACTATCATCCAAGTTATCATCTGAGCTGCCGGTAAACCGCCCACACGACCGAGGAGACTTCTGAGGCGTTCACAAGCCAATTTAAAACTTGTAACTTCTTCTTCGATTGCTAAAGCCTTTAAGAAAAGCATTTTTACAATCCAATACCAACAATCCAATACCAACAAAAAACGAATTAATCACGGAGTTTTCTTAAACCGTTGACTGTTCTATAAGGAATAATAAAAAAATTGCAATGATTATTTTGGGTAAAGAAGACATTTTTGCTAATAAATGTGCGCTGTTGGCTTCTTGTAAACGTCGTGAGCGGTAACCATGGTGAAAAGTTGTTGTTCGTCTCATTTTCGACGGTACGTGAAGGCAACACTGCTTTACTTTACTGAGCTCGCGGAGAAATTCCTCTCAACAACGATTGCGGTTTGCGGCTCAGTTTTACTTTAATAGTTGTCAAGTTTGGTGGCGGCTAAGACTAGAAAAGATTAGATATTAATAACTTGCTGCTGTTATTTTTAGTAAAAGTTGTCAGCGTAAAGACAAAACTTCCAGCTCGAGTCCGGGAGGATGCGAGGATCCCAGACTGGATGTAGCTGAGGCACGATGCTAGCAAGCTAACTAGCGGCACAGCGGTAAGAGAAAAACCAGTGACTTTATTATTATTTTCTTTTACGTTTTGTTGTTTTACTCTCTTGTTCATGTGTAGTTTTTGTACTTCTAGTAAACAGAATGAGCTGAAAACAGGGCGTCAAAGTTTTTAAGGAGGAGTTTTCTTTGAAAGGGAGCCAGAGAGTGAACTTTTGGAAACTCTTCAAAGCTGAGGCCCGAGCAGCAGAGTCGGACCGAGTCACTTACATGTTGGTTAACAAAACCTTCATGTTTTCTCTGATTTTCTGATTTATTATCCATGTGGAACAAGACTTTGTTGTTTCAGGCTTGCAATGAGTGTTTATGTGCAGATATAAGAGGTAAAAATTAATCTAGCACCTATGATGGATAAGACAAAACGTGCAGGGAAACTTATTTACATGAAGCTTATGATACATGATCTTGTATACATTAGTATAACCTAGTACCCTGTTCTTAGCAATGATATTTCCGATGAACTCCTTATGTTTTACTCTTTGGTTAAACACAATACAACTTAAAATGTATCAAATATTCAATTTAAATTAGAGTATAAAGTTGTGAACACTTTACTTGTGTCTTATAAACACTGTCTTTACTGTTCTTGACTATTTCTTTACATGCAATTTATCTGTGAAGGAGAAGGGAAGTTCAAAATATCCTCATTACCACTGTGAAGTTTCCTGACAGCACAGAGAAGTTATAAACTTACATCCTCTTTGTAAAAAAAAAAAATAATAAAAAAATAAAACAGCTCAGTGAAAAATACCTCATAGATGGGGGGGGGGGGGGAAGGAATGGTGTTGCACAAATATTTTTAGATAATGTAACTCAAAGTTTAAAACCGAAATTTTAAAGAAGCTTTTTAAAAATGATTCTAATTTAAAACCTTTATTTAAAAAACATGCTCCCAGTTGTGACAGACAGTAAAGAAGGAAATCGTTTTCAAATGCAAATTTTCAGTTTTGTTTTACTTGTATTCTCACTGTAAACAACAAACAAGCAATTTTAAACCAAATGTAATATTACAGTATACCATAATATGCATCCCTACATCCGGAATTTAATTCACAATTTAAAAAAGTTGTATTTATTTATTTTTCATATTGTAAAGTCGGTTATTTTTTTTAAATTTTTTAAAAAAAATTTTTGTTGTTGCAGGAATCTCATTAGTTGGGCTGTGATTTCTGTGCATTGAGATTTCTCTGCAGCCTACACATTCCGGAGCACTGACCTGGGGGGCAAGCCTCTTAACCCCCACAACTTCATCATCAGTAAAAGCTCATGCTGAGCAGCCCAGCTCTGTTTAAACTCGCATAACTGGGGATCTCCTAGTTCCCACAGTATGTCAGCGATGCCAGACTATTTTCTGAAAAAAAAACAACTTTTTGCTCTTTAATGTCTCGCTCAGCATGAAGATTATTCACAAAGCTGAATCAAGGGATTGAAACAGTTTGAAAAAATAAAATGTACTCTTGCTGAATTATTAGACGTGCAATAGATCAAGATAGCATTTTGTCTTAATTGTGAAGATTATAATTTACATATCAAGACTTCTTCAGTACTGCATATTAGTAATTAGTTTGCTTTGGGACATGGGCTTTCTTGTGATTGACATAAAAATCAGTGCTGCATAGACAAAAGGGACCACTTTCATGGTGGGTTGCACGTAGGAATGTGTCATGTTTGTAGTATACAGTAGTTTGACCCCAAGTGGCAGACCGGACAGAAAAACAGGAACAGAGTTATCATAAAATAATATTTTATTTACAGGTGCGGGAACTGCAGAGGGAGAAGAGGACAATGGTGATTAATGGAGTGAGATTTCTTAAAAGGAAATTATGGTAGTTCTTGCTTATTGTAATAAAAGTATTTGTTGTAGCCAGTCCGTGGGAGGAGGAGAAATTCTGGTTCTGCTGGAGGCTCCTTGTTGAGAAGAGAGTCGTTCCTCAGAATCAGATGTAGGTGTGTGTGGTTGATTGTGGAAACTGCTACTGTTGTGAAAAAAAAGAGTTGAATGTGGCTGACAGAGCCAGAAATTCTACACACACACACACCCCAACGGCTCTTGGCGATTTAGTCATTTTTTTCAGAGTGGTCCCTGTAAAAAGAGGAGATGAGACCTGGGTCCAAGATTTGAGATCCAGGATTGTTCCTCTGGACCATAACCCTCCCAATCCACCAGGTACTGTAAGCCTCTCCCCTGTCGACGTACGTCCAGCAGGCGTGTGACTGTAAAGGCAGGCTCATTGTCGATCAGACGGGGAGGGGGAGGAAGATTGGCTAGAGGATTTGACGGATTAGACGCCACTGGTTTGATGAGGGGCACGTGGAACGTAGGGTGAATCCTCATCGAGGCATGTAGTGTTAGTTGCACAGCAGAGGGATTTATGATTTTCGTGATGGGAAATGGGCCAATGTACCTAGGGGCAAGTTTTCTCTGTCTTTTAGGTTAATGTCTTTTGTAGAAAGCCATACCTGCTTACCCACCTTATACTCGGGAGCTGTGGATCGACGTCTGTCAGCGAGCCTTTTATTTTGGTTGCTCGTTCTCCGAAGAGCTGCCCTTGTTTGGTGCCAGATTCTGCGATACCTCTTAATGTGATGCTGGACTGATGGAGTAGTTATATCTGTATCCTATGAGGGGAACAGTGGTGGAGAGTAGCCTAGAGACACCTCAAAAGGAGGCAGACCTGTGGCAGATGATGTCTGGGAATTATGGGCATATTCAATCTATGGAAGATGCTGACTCCCAAGTGGAAGGATTGTTTTCAATTACGCATCTTAGTGTAGCCTCCAGCTCCTGGTTACATCTCTCCGTCTGGCCGTTAGATTGCAGTTGATAACCTGAGGTTAGGCTGGTGGTTGCCCACAGAGCTTGGCAGAACGATCTCCAGACCTGAGAGATAAATTAGGGACCTCTGTCCGACATCACATCTGTAGGAATGCCATAGAGGCAAAAAACGTGTTCAATCATGATCTGAGCAGTCTCGAAGGCAGATGGGAGTTTGGTGAGCGGAATGAAATGGGCGGCTTTGGGAAACCGATCAACTATGGTACAGATAACGGAATTACCATCAGACAGGGGCAGACCAGTGATAAAGTCCAGAGCAATATGGGACCATGGACGACTGAGAACAGGTAAAGGAAGGAGCAAACCCACAGGGGGGTAGTTGTTATTTTTGTTCTGAACACAAGACGGGCATGCAGACACAAACTCCTTCACATCTTTAGCCATGTCTGGCCACCAGAAATCCTTCTTGGTGAGGTTTAACATGCGTACCGTGTCGGGATGACAAGAGAACCTTGCTGTGTGAAGCCAGTGAAGAACCTTGTTGACCATGATGGAAGGCACGAATGTCCATCCAGGTGGACCTGTTCCAGGATCTGGTTCTCTTAGCTGAGCATCTTTAATGTCCTTCTCAATCTCCCAGGTCACGATGCCCACCATGCATGATGTGGGCAGAATGTTTTCTGGTACATCAGGTTCTTCAGTAGGGGCGAACTGATGAGAGAGAGCATCAGGTTTTACATTACGAGAACCAGGAACATAAGTTATAGAAAAGTTGAATTGTGCACAAAAAAAGTGACTATCTAGCTTGTTTGGCATTCAGTGTCTTAGCTTTCTGGATGTAAGCCAGATTCTTGTGGTTGGTCCAGATAATGAATGGTAGTTTTTTTCATTCATTCAACCTTTATTTATACAGGCTAGCCTCGTTGAGTCACGGGGACTCATTTACAAGAGGGACCTGTCTCACTCACACCCAGGGGCAATTTAGAGTTACCAATCAACCTAACATGCATGTTTTTGGACTGTGGGAGGAAACCGGAGCACCCAGAGAAAACCCACGCATGCACGGAGCGAACATGCAAACTCCACCCAGAAAGGCCCCCGGACCGGGATTTGAACCGGGGACCTGCTCGCTGAGAAGCAACAGCTCTACCAGTTGTGCCACAGTGCTCTTAAAGAGAGTCCACCCACTGCTCCCAGCTGGTGCGTCCGACCACAGACACCTCTGCTCGGACTCGCTTCATCCAAAGCCGACCTCCTGCTCTCTGGATCACCAGGACTTCCAGAGAGTCCAGCCACTGTTCCCAGCTGGTGCGTCCGACCACTGACACCTCTGCTCGGACTCACTTCATCCAAAACTGGCCTCCTGGTTCTGGAGCTCTGTGACTTCCAGAGGCTTTAGCCACTGCTCCCAGCTGGTGCGTCCGACCACAGACACCTCTGCTCGGACTCACTTCATCCAAAACCAGCCTTCTGCTCTGTGGATCACCAGGACTTCCAGAGAGTCCAGCCACTGTTCCCAGCTGGTGCGTCCGACCACAGACACCTCTGCTCGGACTCGCTTCATCCAAAACCTCTCTCAATTTCGGGGCTACAGACAAACCGAGCACGCCGAATGAAAGGTCTCAGTCTGGCGATGCAGAAAAGTGTCAAGCTGTATGGTGTAGCTCCCTTCCTCGCTGAGTTACGGCCTGTTGAAAAATAGTTATTGAACCTCAACTTTTTAGACGCCCGTAACTTGATGAATCTTGGGGCTACGGAGGACCCAAGCACACCAACGGATAGGTCTCAGTCTGGAGATGCAGAAAAATGTCAAGCTGTACACCGTAGTTCCATTTTTCGAGGAGTTACGGCCGCTTGAAAAATACAGGGGTGATTTGGCAAAGTCCTACCCAGGAAGGGTGCCCACCACCTGGGCACACCTTCACCAAACACCCAAGGGGTGGTCCTGCAGCAGCCGTGCCCACGTTGAATGCCCACCACCTGGGCACACCTTCACCAAAGACCCAGGGGCTGGTCCTGGAGCAGCCGTGCCCACGCTGAGTGCCCACCACCTGGGTACTCCTTTACCAGAGCCCCCCGGGGAGTCCTGCAGCAGCCGATCCCAAGGGGTCCTGCAACACCTGCATGCGGCCGTAGCTCGGGCAATTTTGGAGCTACAGAGGTGCCCCGCACACTGTCGGAAAGGTCTCGCTCGGGAGAACCAGAAAACGGGTGATTGATCCATTTTGGGGTGATTTTGCTATTTTTAACCGTGATAAAACTGCCCCTCCACTCGGGGGAAGAACGCACCCCGTGGGGACCACGTTGTCCGAACCAGCTAGCCGAGACCTTTCCAACAGCGTCAGGCTCTTGTGTCTAGCATGTTCCTAGCCCGAGTTATTAGCCGACAAAAAAGTGCACATGTACCGTATTTTCTAGACTATGAGTCACCCCCCCAACTTTTAAACATACGTAACTCGGGTAATTTTTGAGCTACGGAGGTGCCGGGGCACGCTGTCTGAAAGCTCTCGCTCTGGAGAACCAGAAAAGGGTCAAGCCGCAGGCCGTAGCTCCATTTTTGATCGAGTGGCAGCCATTTTTGTCTGGCAACTGTCCTGATGGCTGTACCCCAGGCTGAGTGCCCACTACCTGGGCACACCTTCACCAAAGACACCCTAGGGGTCCTCCACCAGTTGTGCCCAGGCTGAGTGCATACATCCAGGGAACAAATTCACCACAGACACCTTAGGGGTCCTACACCAGCTGTACCCAGGAGACCAGGAGCCTTCACCTTGGAAGGGGGTCACTCAGGCAGTCTAAGGGAGGTCCGTGCATGCCAGGGGGCTCTGCTGGACGTTACCCAGGGACGGGTCACTCAGGCGGGCAGAGGGTGGTCCGTGTGTGCCAGGGGGCTCTGATGGACGTTACCCAGGGACGGGTCACTCAGGCGGGCAGAGGGTGGTCCGTGTGTGCCAGGGGGCTCTGATGGACGTTACCCAGGGACGGGTCACTCAGGCGGGCAGAGGGTGGTCCGTGTGTGCCAGGGGGCTCTGATGGACGTTA
>JARVJN010001723.1:31312768-31325129 GCA_031763805.1 Argolebias nigripinnis
GTTACTGTCATGGTGGGTCTTGTCCTTTAATTTGCGTTCGAGGTGCTTTTCTGAGGAGCTGCAGACAAGACAAGAAGCCGCGCCGGGGGGGTGGGGGGTGTCGGGGAGGAAGGGAGCAAAGCGACTGCCTCCTCCAGCTGCCAGAACAGAAAGAAAATTCTGCTTGCATCCTCTCTGTATGAAAGAAATGACATCCTATTTTCTTCTCTTTAGGTCAAATCATTGTGGTCATTTGGGTCATCGTTTCACCCAGCAACGACAAGCAAAAGTACACGTTGAAGATCAACCATGATTGTGTGCCAGAGCAGGTGATTGCTGAAGCCATCCGTAAAAAAACACGAAGCATGTTGCTGACCCAGGAGCAGTTGAAGATGTGCGTCCAAGAGTATCAGGGAAAGTACATCCTCAAGGTCTGCGGCTGTGACGAGTATCTTCTGGAGAAATACCCCATTAGTCAGTACAAGGTACTCTTCTTTATAGTTGATAAGCCCTTAAAGAATACCATTAATTTCAAACTGTCACAGTCTGAACCAATTCAAAATGTTGATTTGTCTTCAACAGTACGTACGCAGCTGCATCATGCTGGGGAGAATGCCTAACTTGATGTTGATGTCTAAAGACAGCCTATATTCCCAGCTGCCAATGGACAACTTTACCATGCCGTCATATGCTAGGCGGATATCCACAGCGACACCCTACATGAATGGTGAAACAGCCACCAAGTGTCTTTGGACCATCAATGGAACTCTGAGGATAAAGATACTCTGCGCTACTTATGTCAATGTAAACATCAGAGACATTGACAAGGTACAGCTGCAGTATGTCACGGCTCATCTGTGACTAAAGCCTACTATGTACACTACTTCTAGAGACATAAGATATCTGTTCTCGCTTATGTGGTTGTGAGATGTTCTTTTTTGTGTAGACATTTTATACTCTTAAGAGAAACTGCAGCAGAGTACCCCTCAAAGTCCTGTCAATGAAGCATCTGTCAATGAAGCACAGGTGATGCAGAACGAGTCCCTACTCTGCCCAGCCAACTAGCATGAGAAATGCATGTGTTTTTGTGCTGACTCCTCCATGCACAAAACTTGTGCTGTCTCCTTCCACAAGTTTGTTAAATATCTTTAAAAAATGTATTTGACTATATTTATGAATTTTGCAGGAAGAGTTGTAAAGAAGTCTTTATTTTCTAACAACCTTGACCAACTCCTCCCAAGTGGAGTTGTTGAATCAAATCAAGAGCAGTGTAATTTAACTGATTTTCCACATAAAACACAACCCCCATCAATGAAAACAGATATCTTAATGTCTTGCAGAGTATAAATCTAACAGAAATATTTTCTTTCTGTAATTCCACAACTATGGACCTTTTAAGTAATGATGTCTGTCTTTGTCCCTGTCCCTAAAATAAGGATGTTTTAATCACCTTGGTTGAAGTGTGCATAAAGTGTCTGCTCTTGTTGCGGCTGTAGATCTACGTCAGGACTGGGATTTACCATGGTGGAGAGCAGCTGTGTGACAATGTCAACACCCAACGCGTGCCCTGCTCAAATCCCAGGTAGAAATGGTGTGAAAAAAGCATTATGTTTCATGTGCTTGGATTTCAGACACCTTTTTAATCTTGTCCATTTCCCGTTGATTTCAGGTGGAACGAGTGGCTAAACTATGATATGTACATTCCAGAAATTCCCAGAGCTGCCCGACTCTGCCTCTCCATCTGCTCTGTGAAAGGAAGGAAAGGAGCTAAAGAGGTTAGCAGTGAAATACAGAAATATCACATCTAAACTGTAATGTTTAAAATGTTATGGTCATGAACAATATAAGGCTTTTTAGTCAGAATATTTTAAAGATCTTGTGGGATTATGCTGAGAGTCAATCTACAACCCCAAATTAGGAAAAGTTAAGAAGGTATGAATAATTAAGATACCCTTAAAAAACGATTCCTACATTCGCTTTTATTTTAATGATCACATCATGTTTTGTCAACTTCAAGTCTTTGACTCAAACTGTAATCCTGTTGCACAGGTCTGTTAAACTTTTCTGACTCAAAAGCAGTCTTCTGTACAACTGATCAAAAGCCAAGAAGGTACAACCTTGAGCCTGGCCTATATGGAAATTTTGGCTATTGCCGATACCGATATTGGGAGGGAAAGATGCCTGCTGATAACCGATATAATGGCTGAAAACTTTTGAGCTTTGTCCACCCCCAAGAATCTAAGAAAACAAACAAAGTGGAGTGAGCTTGTTTATTTAGTGCAGATGTTGGCAACCATGAAGCTAAGCAAATCAGATCCATGCTAAACAACGTCCCATAGTAGGTTTACAAGTGGTGCACTGGTCATAAAAACAGTCTTCCTAATGTGTGTTCATATTTTCTATCCTTCACTTTTCACCATAAAGTTATTGTGTTACAAAAATATAAATTAAACAAACACCCTTCCCTGCTCATTGTTTAAATGCATGCATGGTGAAGGCCTAATTAGTATTGACCACAACTGCTTTTTTTTTTGGCAGAGAAGTAAAGATCTCAGATGATGCATTTCATTGAGGACAACAAAGATAATATTACTAAAACTGATATATATTTACCCTGCATTACATTTATTGTTCTGGTTAAAGTTTTACAAGGTAATATAGTCTATGCTAGGTTATCTAAACATTAGCTTGCTAACTTGAGAAGCACATAACTAATGACAAGCGGGATGGAGGACTGAAGATAATTTATTATTGTTGATTTTTATTTTACAGATCAGTTAAAATAAACTTACTATGCTCTGTTCAGCAAAATACGCTACACCGTATTGCTCCTTGCTTCCGCTGCCCTGAAAGTAAAACTTAAGTGAATGGCCATATCAAGTTCAAGTACTTTATTGTCATTCACATCACATGTGGTACATGAGGTGAAACGAAATTATGTACACAGGGTCCCAGTTACACTTAAAAATAGCAAAATATAAAAAGAAATAGTAAATAAGTGCAATAACAGTAAATATGGCTGGTTCCCAACATTTTAGTGGTGAAAATTATAAGTGTTTATTTCGGCACATAATGGGACAATCATCACCGTTACTATCGGCCCCCAAACGCCTATATCAGCCTAAAATATCAGCACCTACGATATATCAATTGGGCTCTAGTTTATACATGTACAGTAGATACACAAGCAAAGAGTACAAATGATTGATGTATTATCTGAATCTTTTCTGTCCTTTGCTGCTATAATGTGAATGAGTATATTCTATATCTCTATTACAGAGGGGAAGAATAACAATTTTGTTTCTTTTTCTCTGGCTGCAGAGAAGCTGTTTCAAAAGTGGACCTGGAGGAATTCGTGAGAATCGTCCCAATCTGAGGAGGAGAATGGGAATCTACATGGCCAAACCAGAACCTGGTGAGAAATAATTTATTCATAAAAAGAAAATTAGTTGTTTCATGGGAGCTTTGTCAATCAGAGCCTCCTTAAGCCTCCACTGAATATTCATCCTTGTTTTTCAGTGAAAATGGAAATCACTGAGGTGAAAAAGGAGCCAATTGAACACATGGATCCAACAGAATATGAAGAAAATCTATTAAAAATAATAGACAAACCTCCAGTGAATAAAGTAAATGGTTTATGATGTTTGGAATTAATTTAAAAATGTTTTGTGCATCGCAGTAAATCAAATGTGTACATTTATTTTGTATTTCTGTGTGTGTCGTGTTGAAACTACTAATGTTCTCTCCTTTCAGGTGGAAACATACATGTGCCTGGTATGTGGTAGTGGAAGCTCAGAAGACCGCCTGCTGTTGTGTGATGGCTGTGACGATAGCTATCACATCTTCTGTCTGATCCCACCCCTTCACGAGGTCCCTAAAGGTGACTGGAGATGTCCCAAGTGCCTGGCTCAGGTGAGCTGCTGCACCTCTGGCTTCAGGGAGGTGGACTGGCACGTTTGTTCTCACGTCTGGCACAATTATAGTGTCTTACAGGGCTGTGCGTCCTTTGTTTTTTGTTTGTTTTGCAGGAATGTGGCAAACCACCTGTTGCATTTGGCTTTGAGCAAGCTGGCAGGAGCTACACCCTCCAAGCTTTTGGAGACATGGCTGACTCCTTTAAGTCTGACTACTTCAACATGCCGGTTCATGTGAGCTTACATCATCTCATTTCTGTTGTCAGCTTGTTGTAGGCTTTATATTTTTTTCTCAGTAAATGGTTGAGTGTGAAATTCTATGAGACGCGTACACACCCCACCACAATAAGCACAATAAACCAAAGGTCTGCTTAACATTTTTCTTCTTGTGAACTTTGGTTTTGACCTTGTTTCAGCTGTGAACAGCACTGCAAGTAGACAAATTGCAAAAGATAAGGGTCCAGGGTCAGACAAGTTTGTACAATCTTAAATCCCTGCCTTATTTTTTTTAATCACAAATAGCCTTGACATTTTTTATGTATATTTTTGGTACATTTATTTCAAAGGCAATATGTTTTCATAAAACAGTCACTTCTTCAAACTATTTTCTAAATTTTACTACAATAAAAATAGTTGTACTAACACGAAGTGTTTTGTGCACATAAATTATGCTGCTATCAGCATGCAGGCTATCTTCCAGTTCATGGAAATGTTCTGTTCGAATCACAGAGACACATTTCTGTGCATCTCTTGGAGTAATGATCCTGGATTATCACTTACAAGTTGTGTGACTTCAGCCTAAAAACAAAGGCATGCTTTGATAACGCTTTCGGATGTCTGGGATTATTATCTGTCACACACATCCTTGAGTTTTGAAGGAAAGCAGGGAAAAAAACTTTATACTACTGCAAATTTTATCCAGAAATATAATTCTGTGCAACAGAGATGGTAGAAACAAATGTTATTCATCAGAAAGTTTAAAATGTTTTAACACTGTGTGTTTTTTGTTTTCAGATGGTTCCCACTGAGCTGGTGGAGAAGGAGTTCTGGCGTCTTGTCAGTACCATCGAGGAGGATGTCACTGTGGAGTACGGCGCAGACATAGCCTCCAAGGAGTTTGGGAGTGGTTTTCCTGTGAGAAACAGCCATTTTGAAGTCTCTTCTGAAGATGAGGTATTGTTTATGGAAAAGTTGTGTACTGAAAGCACAAGTTTTCTCTTTGTAGTTTGAAATGTTTGTAAATATTAACAATTAAAGTACATAATAAAATCAATTTGTTTTGAGGATTAAAAAAAAGTTTAATAGATTTGCTCAGCTAAGCTCCTTTATATTTTTAAACTCATCTTAGTGATTAAGTTATTTCTAAGCTGGTTGTGAGTGTGAGATTTAGTCGTGGTGTTGACCTGTCTCTGATTGGCAGCATTACCTGACCAGCGGCTGGAACTTGAACAACATGCCGGTCCTCGACGCCTCAGTCCTGACTCACATTACAGCCGACATCTGTGGGATGAAGGTTCCCTGGCTGTATGTGGGGATGTGCTTCTCCTCTTTCTGCTGGCATATCGAGGACCACTGGAGCTACTCCATAAACTATCTTCACTGGTAGAGCACTTTCAGAGTATCAGTAATACTACTTTTATTCTAAGGAAATGGCCTTTTCAAAATAAGAGCCTTTTCAGATTGTCTTTCTGATCATGTGTGCAGGGGTGAGCCAAAGACGTGGTACGGGGCTCCTGGTTATGCTGCAGAGCACCTGGAGTCAGTCATGAAGAAATTGGCTCCTGAGCTGTTTGAGTCACAGCCAGACCTCCTTCACCAGCTGGTGACCATCATGAATCCCAACACGCTGATGAACAACGGGGTTCCGGTAACCTGCTCACTGTCATTTTCTAATGATAAGCATCACAGTGGCAATAAAATTTTTATTAAATTAATATGCTCCATTACTTAGTTTTTATTTGTACAGAATAATTATAACCACTCTTTTCTTGCAACACAAAGAGATCAAAGGGTTACCTTTAAAAATATATATATTTTTTTCTTCTGAAAACAAAATTATTTTTTCAGAAAATAATGAACTGTACAGTATTCATAAAGCGGTGTTATTTACTTTCAATTCTTTATCCCAGAAAACTGTCAATGGGAATTATTTGGCATGAACCACTTGTAAGAAAAGTATTTCTAAATGTATGTTTTTTCCACTTGTAGATCTTTCGCACCAACCAGTGTGCAGGTGAGTTTGTCATCACCTTCCCCAGGGCTTACCACAGTGGATTCAACCAGGGTTTCAACTTTGCTGAAGCGGTCAACTTCTGCACCATGGACTGGGTAAGAAGATCTATTTGTGCTGTACCTGCCAGCACACGGGAACTGACTGTGGTGTGGTTTCTTTGTCTTTGAAAAATGCTTTTTTTATGTACCATTGATTTTGTTGTTCTGAGTTTCGTTTTATATTGTAGCTTTAACTGACAAGTATATTTTACATTGTAAAAGCATCATTAATATAAAACGAGACATCAGTTTGTGTGCTCTTTAATTACTTTTTGTTCTGAAAGTCACTCGTCTCCATATTTTCTGGCAGATACCCATCGGTCGTAGTTGTGTGGATCACTACCGGCAGCTGAGCAGATACTGCGTCTTCTCCCATGACGAGATGGTTTGTAACATGGCCTTAAAAGCGGACACGATGGATGTTGACCTAGCATCAGCATTGCTGGGGGACATGAGCACCATGATTAAAGAAGAAGACGAACTAAGAGTTCAAATTAAGAAAATAGTAAGTTTTCCAACTTTCGTTTATCTTCTGAAGTTAAGTTGTTCATAAATTAAAAATTTCTGTGACTCAATTCATGTTTGAATATTATATAATCCCAGTATTCTGTAAGTAGAGAACAATGTTGACGATATTCTCTTAAATAAGTCACCTACAGTATTCAGAAAACATTAATTTATTATTTGCAGATCCCATATTTGGCTTAGCTGTTTTCTCGCTGCGGCTCTAATGACTGAATTTGTGTCTCTAGGGTGTGGTGCAGTCTCGACAAGTTGATTATGAGGTTCTCCCAGATGAGGCACGCCAGTGCTGCAAGTGTCGGACCACCTGCTACCTGTCTGGCATCTCTTGTGCATGCAGTCCCAACAAGATGGCTTGTTTGCACCACGCCCAGGACCTCTGCTCCTGTTTTCATAGCAACCTCACACTCCAGTGAGTCTCCAGTAGCTACAACAACTGAACAAACTCGCCACCTGTGAATGTTGCTGGTTTAAAACATTTTTTTTAATGTATCATAAGTTGAGCTATGTTACATGAATGAGACAGACGTTTGCAGTGATTAGCAAAATTTAACTCTAATTGCTTATATCCTTGGTCTCTCTTTTTTTATATATATACATATACGTACATGTTTTCAGCAAATTTGCTTTTGAGCGGGTGTTGGACAAATGGTATGTGCTTTAAAACACCACATAACTACAGTACACTTTGTTCACTGCCTTCCATTTGTGTTTTCCTGCAGTTACAAATTCACTCTGGATGAGTTGTATCCTATGTTGGAATCAGTGAAGCTGCGTTCAGAGTCTTATAAAAACTGGCTTTGTGCTGTTCAGGACATCGTGGAGAACAATGCGACCAAGAAAAGAGGTGCAGATCATTTCTGCACAACTTAAGATTTACTTCCCCTTTCGCTTAGTGACACAACACAACCTTCGTGTTTTACTATTGAATGTGTTTCTAAGGCCGAGTTCTGTTGTCTGGTCAGGTCTGGACGAGCTTCATGGCTTGGTAGAACAAGCAGAAACAAAGGTGTTCCCTCAAACAAGCCTCCTGGATCAGCTGCGTGCTCTCATGTCTGAGGCTGATAAAGTTGCTGTGACGGCGCAGCAGCTTCTAAATGGGAAGAGACAGACGAGGTACTCAAAATAAGCTAAAGAGTCAGCTGGGTCACAGTTAAACCATAACGCTGGAACAAAATTATCTTGAAAAATGTGATCAGTTGTATCAATTCTATTTTTCTTTTGTTGTTGTTGGTTAGATTCAATGCTACATTATGTGATAGTGGGTTATTACTTTATCTCACATTGTGTTTTTCTGTTAGCGTCTCCTGTTCAGTTAATTATTACTAAAGCCATAACTTGATTGAGACATGTTGGTTTAGGTGATTTAAAAAAAAAAAAAAAGCTGTAGTTGTGATGAATTAATCTGGTTTGGTTCCCTGTTATGTTAACTAGTTTTAATCTTGCTTCAGGTACCGCTCTGGAGGAGGAAAGTCCCAAAACCAGAATGAGTTGACTGTGGATGAGCTGAGGTCTTTTGTCCAGCAGCTGGACAATCTGCCATGTAACATCCGGCAGGCTCCTTTACTGAAAGTAATACACAGAGTTTATTGTGAATCCTAAAATATTTTACAGATTGTATAGTAATTATTATATGAAATGATACACCACTTCTTGTGACCTCCAGGACCTGCTGACCCGGGTGGATGACTTCCAGCAGCGCAGCGACCATCTCCTTTCCGACGAGTCGCCCAGCCCGCAGGAGCTGCAGGACCTGCTGGATGTGAGTCTGGGACTGGACGTGGAGCTGCCCCAGCTGCCTCTGCTGAGGGAGAGACTGGAGCAGGCTCGATGGCTGGAGGCCGTTCAGCAGGCCAGCAGCAGGCCTGACAGTCTTTGTCTGGACACCATGAGGAGGCTGATAGACCAGGGTGTGGGCCTGGCTCCCCACAGTTCTGTAGAGAGGGCCATGGCTCGTCTGCAGGAGCTGCTGACAGTGTCGGAGCAGTGGGAGGAACGGGTGCTCAGTCTCATGGATGCCAGGTAAAAAGCCCATTTGTGTACGGTAGCTTAATCTGGAGTTCCTATACCACTTATCTTTTGAGTAGCCTCCAGCTGTGATGTGGTCAAACTGGAAACAGAACTGAAAAAAAGAGCTATTTAATATTAGCCTTTTTCCCCCTTCAAATTATTACCGGTAATCTTAATTTGGATGTTGCCTGCAATAATACGGAAAATTAGTTTTAAAATTTTACAAGACTATTCTCTTGAAGTTTAATTGTATCTAGTGATGGTTTATCAATCATGTGCAAACAAGTCAATCAAATTTTTATTCAGTATGTTTTTTCTTTGAAAAACATTTCTTCTATAAACTCTTTGAAAATACACTGAAATTGTTTTCATTTTTATTTTGTTTGTTTTTGTTTTTGCATTAGTACCATTTGTGAACTTGCTATGACTGAGACATTTTCCAATATGGACAAGTGTTTTTTATTTATTTTATTCATTATTATTGGTTATTCCTTCATTGTCATGTCTCTTCACAGACCTTATCACAGCATCGATGCTTTTGATGCTGCTCTACAAGAAGTAGAGAACATCCCTGCTTATCTGCCCAACTGTCTGCAGCTCAAAGATGTTGTCACCAAGGCCAAGAAATGGCTTCATGAAGCAGAAATGCTTCAGGTAAAATAGCTTTCAGCATCTGACTCGGACAGTTGTTTGACTTTGAACTATAAATTAAAATCCTTACACTTGTTTGCAGCTGGGAGGGCGTATTCCTGTACTCGACAATCTCTCTGAGCTGGTTCTCAGAGCAGAGAGTATCCCGGTGAGACTCGAGCCTTTGAGTCGACTAGAGGCCCTCGTCAGTGACGTTCAGAGCTGGAAGGAGAGCGCAGCTAAAACATTCCTACTGAAAAGTTTCTCCTTCTCTCTCCTGGAGGTGAACAGAGAGTTTATTATTTAACTTGGACTGGATTAAAACCTCTAGTCTAAATGTGGCCTTAACTTATGTTTTCTCCTTCTATTTTCAGGTTCTCTGCCCAAGATGTGAAGCAGGATCTGCGCATCAGAAGTGCCGGTCTAAGAAAGTGAAAGAAGCTCCACAGCTCAGTAAAAAAGCTTCCACAAAACTGGAGTCTGTGTGTGATGTGGAGAGAGCGCTCTCTGAGAGCAAGGACTCTGCCTCGGCTGTAAGTTGATCTACATTACTGTAATCATTTATTTTTCTTTTAGCTTTCCTATAGCACACAGGAGGTGGAGATGCAGCCAGTTGTTAATGGTACACTGTATAAACTTTGGTCTCTAAACATACTTGTTGGTTTGGTTTGAAAAAAAATATATATATACCGGTACTGTATATATAACTCTCCAAAAAAGGCTGTTCTAACAGAGCTGTTTAAAAATTTACCCAAAACTCTGCTCAGTTAAATGCTTACGTTGAGACTTAAACTCCACAAAGCAGCAGCGCAATGTCTGGCGGTATAAATTAACCTTAAGTACAGCCACGCTCATTGAGAATCTTGAGCCACATAATCTTTGAGAATAAAATGGGTTAAAGATGCATCATCTTCAACTTGATAGTACATAAAAGATAAAGCCGACTTACTGGAGCTACTGCTGTGTTACAGTTTAGAAACAATAAGTCCTATTACAATATGTATCTGTTATCTCAGATTAACTATTTAGTTGTGTAAAAAATATTTAAAAGTTGTATAATTGGTTGGTTAACAGAGTTTTTATATTTATCTGATTTAATCTCTCCACAGATGACCGCTCTTTCTGAGGTTCGGCAGAGGGAGATGGAGATCTTGTTGTCTCTCAGGGCTTCTAACGAGTCCAAACTTTTACCTGCTGAAAACTCTTGTGCACTTAGTGTCTGTGTTTGCCAGAAGGCCCCTTCAGGTGCCATGGTTCAGTGCGAGCTCTGTCGAGACATTTTTCACCATGACTGCGTCACATCAACTGCAGAACTCGAGCACGGCCAAGCTTGGCTTTGCCCGCTTTGCCAGCGTTCACGTAAACCTCCTCTGGATAAAGTCCTGCCATTGCTGGCCTCGCTGCAGAGAATTCGAGTTCGCCTGCCAGAAGGGGACGCCCTACGTTTCCTCATTGAGAGGACGGTGCGATGGCAGCACATGGTTCAACAGGCCTGCACAGATGGAGCGCTAGAGAGGGTGTCAGCAGTCGTAAGTTGAAAGTGCATGACTGCGTACAATTAACAAGCTCATGGTGTTGCACTCAAGAATATAATTCATTTTCATGTTTCAGGGGAGAGTTGGGCTCAAAATGTCTCCATATCAGACTCAGGAAATAAACGGTTCATTATTTTACATGGAGCAACAGTCGATTCCAATCCAAGGTCAGAATTAAAACCTTTATGATAACTTTTTTTTATTTATTCCACTGTAAGCCACTGCAGCCCCCACCCTTCTCTTCTTCTTTTTTGTGTGTACTGTATTTGTCACAGGACTCAGTCCTGAGCTGGAGGAGCTCATGGTGGAGGGTTTCCTGCTGCAGGTCACACTGCCCGAAACAGAGAAGCTGTACAGATACCTGCTAGACGAACTAGTCTCGCTCCCATCGCACAGCTCCCCATATGAAAACGACACAGAACCATCTCCGAGAGGGAGTCCCTACCACAAGGTAAACACTAAAACAGTTTATTCCCTCAAAGTCAGTTTATTTTATTTACTTGGCCTTTAAAAGATTTTGCATAACAAGTAAGCATAATTATGTAGAAATAAAGTGGATCTTAAAGCATTTCTCTAATAACAATTGTCTGTAGAATGGAGATTCCAGTCTGAAGAAGGAGGCATTGAATGGACAAAACAAAAGAACTAAACGGCGTAAGGAAAGCTCTGATTCTCAGCATGGCGAAAAAGCCAAGAAGTCTCGCAAGAAGAAGCTCAAGAAAAACAAAGAAAGAAGTGAAGAGTCCAAGAGGACGTGTTCCCCCTCACACACAGTATCTGACCCAGCTCTGTCAGATTCAGAGGAGGACTACTCATTGTGTGCTGCACCGTGGTGCAGAGAGCCTGAGGGCGACGAGGTAAGTTTTTTCAACCTGTAGACTTTAGGTTACCAGTACTTGCATAATCCCAGTTCTCAAAGTAGCATGAGTGAGATGTCTCATTATGCGATATGTCTCGCCTGCATATTCCTCAGAAGCTCATCTTATTACAACAATCCTGAGTGGCTGGTAATCTCAACACCTTCATCACTTACCCATTAAATAACTTGTGCTACGATGCAGCATAATTTAAAATGGGCACCTCTTTTCACTTCTCCTTAGGAAGAAGGGTTGTCTGGTGAGATATCTCACTCATGCTATTCTGAGAACCAGGGTTATGCAATTAACCTAAAGTTTTCAATTATAGCATTCGTTTTGAGGTCTCACTTTGGGATATGAAGACTCCCATATTGCAAGACGGCTCATCTCTAGCAACCACCTGCACTTAAATGTGTTTGCCCTGTTCCATCACAGAACCAGAGTTTAAGACGGCACAGGCCACGCTTGAAGCCTGTGTGCTCCCTTCATAAAATGGCCCACCAAAGGGTGTTGGCTAGTAGTTTACCTTAAAAACCATCCTTATCTTACATCAGTCTTACATCGGTGAAACTAAACAGCCACTGGCCAAAAGGATGGCCCAGCACAGAAGATCAACATCATCAGGTCAGGACTCTGCGGTCTA